>JANTPZ010116501.1:0-21968 GCA_025593235.1 Vachellia pachyceras
CAATATCAAAAATACCAAAAACAAGTTTTAGTTTCCGTATTTAGATTAGTAGAATAGTTAATTTCAAACCGAAACCCCATTTGCATTTTGCATAGCGGACACAAGCATAAGCTAATAACTATTTGGTGCGCGACTTGCTTCCGGTGAGAACGACCCTGGGTTGAAACTACACAACCCTTGGAGATTATAAATTTAATTCTTGGCAAATTTTCAAGGTTTACCAACGACACTGTTTTGCTATTTGCGAGACGGGGCACGCCACCCACTCCTTATCCTCATCAATAAATTCTTTGTTGTAGTTGAACATATTAAGACCTTTGGTGAGGATGATGGGGAGATCAAAACATAGAAACGGTTACTTAAATCAAAAAATCACCATTTAAAACTATTACTAAGGTTATAAAAGTTTTTGAATTGAAAATGGGTTAACCATGCTAAGGAAGAGAAGAACTAAAGTTTATAATGTAAACGTCTATCATAATTAAATGGATTTAACTCTATATTTGTTAATACATTCATAATCACAAAATATAGTAAAGTTCTACCATATAACTATCTATAAATAGTTTCATCAAATATACCATGGATAGCTCTACGAATAATAGTGACTAGAGAGACCATCAAAAACACGTGATCACCCATTTCAAACAATACCGATCTTTGGTGCTGATTAACATAACTCTGCACCCTACTTTGTGTGGTCAGCAATTTCTATTGAACAAGCTAAATCTTCTTTGTCATCTCATCCACCAAATCTGGTCCAATGAATGTCCTCTCACTCAATTTAGTCCAACAAAATAGAGATCTACATTTCCAACCATACAAAGATTCAAAAGGTGCCATCTGGATGCTAAAATGATGGCTATTATTATGCAAAAACTTGGCTAAAGGCCAATGCTCATCCAAGTTACCTCGTGATTCCAATGCACATGCCCTTATCATATCCTTTAGGCCTAAATTGTTCACTCTATCAGAAAATTGTCAAAACCTAGCTCACAATAACATAACCCACCCATGAAAACCCATTTCTCAACATCACATCATTATAAATTCACCAAACCTGGCTCAATCTCCAAGCCCTTACTCAAACTCTCATATAAACTTAAATACAACAAAACTAAACTGATTAAATCTCTTATCTAAGCTATTTAACTCATTTAAACTCACTTTAATCAGTCAAAACTTAACCCATTTTACAGCCCTTAATTGTCAATCTCCAAAAATGAAGAAAATCCAAGAGACGAAGTGCATAAGAAAATTAGAAACACTTACCTATATGTTCATAGGCTTAAAAAAGTTTCCAAAGCTCCAAAATGGTGAAACCCCTTCATCGGAATCATAAAGGAGGATCTTGCAAGATTGGCGAGATATTAGATTTACTATCACAGATTTGAAGATTTGAAGACAACTATTTAATATCGTAGATTTGATTTGATTTAATTTAATTATCATTTATTTTAATTGATTTCTTTATTATTAATTTCTAAAGTTAGGTTGACGTTTATAAATAACACCTCAACTCTTTTACTTTGGACGTTTTAATGATGTGAATAATATTGAGTTTTGCCTCCTCTATTCTCTCTTTCTCCTTCTCTCTAGTCTTTCTTCATCCTCTTTCCCTATCCCTTCTGCATCTTTTGGTGCGCTGCAATATGAAATTTCATTCCCTTTTGGCATCTTTTGGTGCTCTGGAATATGAAATTTCTTTCCCTTCTACATCTTTTAGTGCGCTGCAATTTGAAATTCCATTCCCTTGTGCATCTTTTAGTGCGCTGCAATATGAAATTTCATTCTCTTTTGGCATCTTTTGGTGTGCTAGAATATGAAATTCCATTCCCTTATGCATCTTTTCATGTATTGGAATCTGAAATTTCATTTCCTCCTGAATCTTTTTGTGTACTAGAAGCTAAAATTTCATTCCCTCTTACATCTTTTCATGCATTGGAATATGAAATTTCATTCCCTTCTACATCTTTTGGTAAACTAGAATCTGAAATTTCATTCCCTTCTTTAGTAGGTTCATCTTCATATAACCCAAACTTTATGGATTCGGCTACTCCAGGATCCTTTTCTAATTGTCCATTTTCCTTTCCATGCAAAACAACTTCATCTTGATCCTATTCTAAAATTCCATTTTCCTTCCTAAGATAAACATCTTCGTTTGCATCCTTTTCTAAATGTTCATTTTCCTTTCCACGAAAAACAACTCTGTCTCCTTCAGCACCTTTTTCCACAGGGCCTTGAACCATCTCGAACCCAACAACCTCGACAGTCATGGCACCAACAAGAAGACAACCTTAAAATACCATAGAAACGATAGTGAAAGATATTGCGTAGAAGAGAGATGCATTAGATGAATGGCCTCCAATTCTAAATTTAATTAAGGCAGTGTATAAATGAGTTGATCAGATCTCGCTCGGTTGTGCTCACAAAGTCTCTTAGGTCTGCAAGCAGAGAAACAACTTACTATTCTTCCTCCTCTTTCCTATTCTTCCTCATCTTCCCCTTCACCTCATTGCATCAATTGGTCTCAGAGTTAGGTTCTACTTCCCTTCCATTGCCTATACTTCTAAACACCTCTCCCAAATAGAAAAGGGTTCTGTTCTACTACCATAAGCCTTTGAAATCAGTTCTCAAAATCTCCACATCCTTTCAAAGCTTCAAGCTCATATTTTACTATTTCACATGATTTTCGCATGCTACTCAATTGAGTTAAGGGTTTTAAGGGATGCCCATGTAAAGAGTGCCAATGTAAGTACAACACTCTACCTCAATATGTTCAACATCCAAAAGGCTATGAAAGCTATTGATGGTATGAAGGTGATAACTTTCACTATTAGTACACTAACTATAACACATCTTACTTTACATCTTTAGCTTCATAATAGATTAATATTGAACCACTTTTAGGACTTACATAACAAATTTGAAGATTTGAAGATAATCATTTCATATCATAGATTTGATTTCATATTTAATATTGTAGATTTGATTTAATTTAATTATCATTTATTTTAATTGATTTCCTTATTATTAATTTCTAGGGTTAGGTTGAGACTTATAAATAACACCTCAACTTTTTTGCTTTTGACGTTTTGATGATTGAATAATATTGAGTTTTGCATCCTCTATTCTCTCTTCTCATTTTCTCTAGTCTTTCTTCATCCTCTTTCCCTATCCCTTCTCCCTTTTCACTTCCTCGACCTACATCACCCCTAGCAGAGGATTCAGCCCCAACTCAAAAACTCTTGATTTCTTAAATGTAGAAATGGGCTACTAACTATATATTGTGATCGTTAAGACAGTGAATGACACAAAGAGCAAGGCTCTTACACTCACCTCATACAAATTCACCACGGCAGACCTCCCCACCTCGAAGAATGAAGTAGAGAGAAACCTTTTTCTCTAGCTCATTAACTACAGAAAAGATCGCTCTTGACAGTGGTGAATGACATAGAGTCATTCACCACAAAAGCTCTCATTTGCCATGGTTAACTCCTCGTCTCGCTATAGTGAATGGTTCCAAAGAGCCATTCCCAACATTTAGCCACAAAACACTCCCTAAAAACTCCCAATACCCTTCCTAACTCAAGGTCAAACCTTAATCCTCAAATAGCCATAATCACACTGAATTACCCTTAATACGCTTAATTGATCCTAATCCTCGAATTTGGAAATTGGGATGTTACACCACTCATATGGGCACATTGTTCTCAATTTTTATCGACACAACCAAAATTTTAAGGCTAAAGTATACTTTTAGTCCTTTATGTTTGTGTCAGGTTTTACTTTAATTCTTTAAGTTTAAAAAGTGCACTTTCAGTTCCTCAAACTTAACACCGTTAGTCTATCTTAATGGAAATTGCTGACTTATCAAACTTAACGCAGTTATTTTAAATCTTTTTTATTTTACACAATTTAAAATATCAAATTTATTATATTATTAAATTAAAATTAAAATGTGAGTATTTATCAACTTTTTTGCACAATCATCAATTAAATTTGATGTGTCAACAATTTCCGAAACTAACGGCATTAAGTTTGAGGGACTGAAAGTGCACTTTTTAAACATAAAGGACTAAAATGAAACCATATGCAAATATAAAGGGCTAAAAGTATACTTTAGTCAAATTTTAATTAGCCTTTTGTTATAATAGATTGACAACTTTTTTTTTTTGCTAGAAACAAAATGTAGTACAGGTGATCCATAAGTATTGATGTAGAAGTATTCTTTATATCTTGAGACATGTCCTGATCTTAGTAAAACTTTAGGACCAAACTCACATAAACTTCGACATGCAAAAAGAAAATGAAATGAAACTAGATTGAGAATTAAAAATATAAACATAAAATTTCAGGTTTTTATATTATTCAATAACATTAAGTCAAATCTTAAAAGAGATCTTACCCAATTAATTATATTATCATTATGGCTATGATCTCATACATAAAGAAATTAATTCAATCAAAAAATTTCGATGGGTTCCTGCAGAACAGTTAGATTATTGCTCACTTCATGAGCCTTCCAAACCAAAAAAATTCAGCTCATTGCCATGCTTCTCTATGTGAATGGATCATCTCGAGGTCTCCATTAGAAAATACAAGGGATCACACTTTTGCTATTTCATCCTGTAAAAGGAGGGATAATCCATTGTCCATTAACAAAGAGGTTTAGTGCCTCCAATGAATTGGTATATAGTATGATTCTTGTGAAACCTGTTGTTTACAAACATCTAATCCGGCCAAGAGCTTGTTTGGCTCATAGTTTCAAAACCTAGATTTTGTCCAAGTACTCACATTTTTCAGAAAATCTATTTTGGAGACAAAACCCAAGTTTCAAACCTGAGTTTTGAAAAAGTTATTTTGTTGTCAAATTACTCTTTTTCATAATAAATTTTCTCTTTCCTCTTTTTTTTTCTTTCTTTCTCCTATTTACTTTTTGCCTCGAACTCTGTAAAAGCTACTAACTTCTCAAACACAATCATTTTTTAAAACCTAGATTTTGCTTCAAACTCCGTAAAATCAATTTTCAAACAGATTTCTAAACAAGCTCTAAATAGCATGCAGATCTACTGTGGTAGATGAAAACACCCATATCCTATCATATTTGCGAGTTTACTCTTAAGTTCTATTTATATGGTATAGAAAGGTTTTATTTGATCATATTTATAAGCTATTTCATTAAAATTTTCATTTGAATTTACATTTTTGCACTTCATTTTTTATTGATAACTTTGCTCTTATGAATTATAATAGATATTAAATAAGAATAAGTTGAAAGATTGTTGAATTTCTAGGTACAGTTAACATTGTTTAAAGTTTTTCTTTATCTATAAGAAATATGTTAGAGCGATTAATAAAGAGGACCATATATAGGAGCGTCTTTTTTCTCTAAACATGATTATCCTCTTACTGGAGCAATATGATTATATCACCTGAAACATTGTTATATATTAAATATGATTGTATCTCTTAATGGTGATTCAATGATTTGTTATGTCATGAATGGCTAATTCATTCCGCTGCACTCAAATTTTATTGGTACATTTATGATTGCATCGTTACTTCATATATATATATATATATATATTGGAACATTTTCACTGTTATATTCTTGTGGACCCACACCGCCTCTTTTGTTTTGTTCAGTGTCTTAAATTTTCTGTTTTTGGCATTTTTATGAATTCGTATCGGACAGATCATTGTCACTTCTTTACAGTCTGGCTTCCAAGGCCAACTTCTTATGCATTCACTTAAATTGTACTTTGCGAGAGGTTGTTGACAATTATTGTTGTGCATGTTGTTGTGACATCATGTAGACACCACAAGTCTTTGGGATTTCTGACAATGACAAGGACTCAGAACCAATTTGTTGTTCATTTTTGCTTGATATTGAAATAAATAACTGTTTTTTAAAAAAACTCTGGCTATAAAATTTATTCACCAATAAATTACCATGAATCCGTTTAAGAACGCGATAGAGAAGTATTTTTATGTAAGTTGAGGTAAATATGTTGAGGAAATTATCTCATTTTACAGAAAAACACTATTGAACATACTTTTGGAAAGTAAATAAGCTTTTCCAAACAAATACGGTATGCAACAAAATTTTTATTTACTTTTATAGATTTTACTAAATCAAATAATATATCTCACTTTACAGAGAATAAAACTCTATATAATATATATAAAAAACTCAATAAAATAATGGTTGTGTGTATGAGAAAATTAATATCCAACTCACAAAGATCAAACACCCTTTTTAATTTTAATTAAGTTTACAATTTTTGATAGGGAAAATCCTTCAAAAAGAATTTGGAAATCGAGAAAGGGCAAAGAATCCAAAGATGTACTGAAGGTTCTATAATGACAAAGAGGTGTGAGATCTCAAAATGAGATTTTAAAGTTGGAAGAAAGATAAACTACTAGGAAAAATACTGAAATATCCTCAGCCATTTTTAAAAGTTTCCAAACCACTTCATGGGACATGCCGCCTGTGGCCAGCCACCAGTTGTTGGCGTTGAAGCCCTCTTTCCAGCGGCAGCCACCGCCCTCTGCCTGGAGCTCCAGCAACGATCAGCTGTACTAAGAAATTATGTTGGCAAGTGGGGCAGCCACATGCATGCTGAAACATTGGCAGCCATTGGGTCATGGTGCATTTCAGTGTATATATATATAATTCCAAAACAAATATAGGTAAAATCATTTGTTTTAACTTCAATGCATTCATAAATTTTGTTAAAGCATTCCCCACGTTTCATCAAGTATTAACAACTTTTTGTTTATCTAGGTAACAAATCTACACTTTTAGGTTGGTTATAAGTTTTGTGTAAGCATAACAAACATTTCATTAAATATTACTAACTTTCATTTTCCACATAATAAATCCACACTTTTAGGTAATTCACAAGTTTTGATAAGCTTTGCTAATATTCCATTAAATATTACCAACTTTCGTTTACCAAAAAATGAATCTATTCTTTCAAGTCATTCACAAGTTGTGTTAAAGCATTTCCCTTATTTCATAATGCATTCCCAACTTTTATTTATCCAATTAACAAATCCACACTTTCATTTACCAATTTTATAAATGCATTACTAATATTTTATTAAAAATTACCAACATTCATTTACCAAATAATAAATGCACACTTTCAATAAGTCACAAGTTTGGTAATGCCTAATAAATGTGAGTAATGCTTTAACAAAACTTGTGAATGATATGAAAGTGTGGGTTTGTTACTTGGTAAATGAGAGTAGGAAACATTTAATGAAATGTTGGCAATATTTATTAAATTTTAAAATATTATTTTTTTAAAAAATATAATCATAAAAAGTTCATGAAAATAATATTTTTATAAAAATTAAATTATAGTATAAATAAAAATATATAATGAAAAATTATAATATAATATATGTGAATTTTTCAACAGTAAAATATATGAATAAAAATGAAAATATTATAAATAAAAATAAAAAATTAAATATTAGTGTGCCAAATATTTTTTTAATACAAAGGATGTTTCTTATTAATAAATATTTTGTTAAAATATGAAAATTAAATAGCAATATTTAACAAAATATTTTTTGATATGACCTAATTACTGTCAGTCAAATTAGATACAAGTTTTTTATTTTTATCTTTTGATAATTTAAAGTTGTTAATTCATCTATCTAGTGTTGTTGCCATCGATATTCATGAAAAAAAATTGTAAAATTAATTGCTACTATCATATTAATTGTTATTTGACAAATTAAAGTTAACAGTTCCTAAATTATTGTTCTCATTTCATGTTTTAATTCCAAACAAAAGGCATTTAACTAATTTACGATGATTATGCCCTTTAGATCCTGAACTGAAACTTCCATATTTAAAGGAATTGTGTCCTTTTTCTCTCTCTTGTTTTAAAAAAATGCAATTTACATTTATTTTTAGACCAAATTAGGTATATGATTCATTTAACTAACTGGTTGAACTAACTAGTTTGGTTAGATTCTTTTAAGTAAGGACTTGCTTCTCTCTCATCCTCTCTATATTATGCGTCGGCGTGACAAACCGACAAAAATGAAGGGCCTCAAAAAATGGGAGGGTGACAACTGAGAGAGACTAAGCGCAAATGAGGTACACTAGAAGTACTATCTTGCTGAGCTTATTTTGGCCACTGTGAGTAAAGTTGACATTAATTTCAAAGTTGTGTTATGATTTCATGAACTTCAATCGTATTGATTCATTGCAGCTACTATTCTTCTTTATTCAGCAACCCACATGTGCGATCATGTACCACTGTGAAAATAATATTGAACTTTTTTATATATTGAAACTGTGAGCTTTATATGTGATGCTAAATATTCTAAATCTATCTCAACTTATTTGTTGGGGAATTTATCAATAGTATGTTGCTGCCTTTTGAAACTTATTGGGTAAAATCACTTCTAAGCAAAAAAAAAATTCTGGGAAAAATTTACATTTTAATCCATAAAAGATCAATCATGTATTCTAGGGAGATAATTTTTTTTAAAAAAAAATAGATCAATTAGACGCAACAACTGAAACATGAAACCAGATTTTACATCGTTTGCCTTTCTTGCAAAAATTTGTGCAAACTCCTGTTACTAATGAGATTATAATATTTCATTGGGGTATCAGTAAAATAAACTCACAACAATTATTATTCTTCAACTTACAAAGCAAATCCTAGGCGAGGGAGTTACCTCACATTTTCATCTTGAGCAATAGAATGGAAGAGGTATAGGTGAACCGTTGATAAATGAAAGCGTTAAGGCTGTGTATGAATAATGGGTTATGAAACTTAACGCTAAGGCTAAAATAGTAATTTTAAAAAAAATTATAAAATTAATATATATTATATTATAAACTTAAGGCTAAGGCTAAGTTAATATGTTTATGACTCAGCTTCATATATATATATATATATATATGGATAGTGGAGCTAAATATCGTTTACCTCCCATTCCACTCAGCTTGATAATGTGCCCATTTGAAGAAACAATAGAGAAGTGCTTTTACGACTTATGAGGTAAATATGTGAAGATATTATCTTAGTTTACAGAATAATACTGTTAAACATGCATTTCAGAAGCCAAAACGCTTTCCCAAACATGTACATTATGTCACTCCACTTTGATATGATCTACGACACATAACATCATATAAGTTTAAGAATTCATGAAAGTTACGCATGCCTAGCTTCTTGTTTTGAATTAGGGTAACATGTCAAACATAAATAGGATGTTCATGTTGAATTGTAAATTACTGTTTTTTTTATTATTCTCCTTGATTCTTGGCCATCCTCATTAATTGGCCAGGTTCTTGTATTTGCGTATATATACAGAAGAAGAATTTATCCTTTCTCGTGCTCTTCTTCAGTACAAAGTGCGGCATGTATTATGTTGATTAAGTTTCAGAATGATAGTTGAGAATGAGAGCATGCAAGTCTAGGAAAAAAAAAATATTTTCTGAAAAGCTTCATAAATTGGGCCAAAAACAGAAGATATGTCTTGGCATTTCAACAATGTGACTAGTAAATCTTTGCAATATAGCTAAAGGTTTAATAAAGATATCAATTAAGAATTTGTTTAAAAGTTCGGTAGAGAATAGTTTTTATGGAGTTCAATACAAAATATAAGTTTTGGAAAATTGATTTTAGGATAATAGCTTTTAACGATTTTGAGGCAAAACCTAGGTTTTGAAAAGGTGATTGTATTTGGAAAGTTATAGTGAGAATAACTTTTACGGATTCTGAGGCAAAAAGTAAGTAAGAAAGGAAACAAAAAGAAAGAAAAAAGAAGAAAGAGAAAGTTTATTATGAGAGAGTGTGATTTAATAAGAAAATAACTTTTTCAAAAACTAGGTTTCAAACCTAGGTTTTGAAATAAAATGTGAGTACTTGGACAAAACCTAGATTTTGGGGTAAAACCTAATCCTGAAATTAAATTGCAAATTGAGGCTCTGATACCAAGGATGTAGGGAGACTAAGCCTCAAAGGTTTATAGCGAACCAGGAAGGAGAGAGGGAGAGATGGAAAGTAGAGAGCCAGCGGACTGCTTAAAACATAAATTGGAAACTGAAAATTCAAATATGCAAATGAAAAAAAAGAACGATATGAAAGCACAGTAGTCCTACCGGATTCAGATCTCAAGAAAGGAGAAGGATGCAAAACATGATGCAGAAAACTAGAATTTTTTTTTAATAAAAGAGGCGCTTACAAAGTAAGAGGGTAGAGAGACAGAGATGGGAGAGTAAGTGATTTCTGAAGGAAGGTATGAGCTTCTTCCTTCTAATTCGTTTGGCTTTAGCTTATATAGACCTCAAAAAACCATTGTTTGTACAGTGTTTGAATTGGAAGCTGTTGGTGACTGGTATTATTTCAATAGTTTTGGTTTTTTCTATTATGCTGACACTACAGTGATCTACAGTGTTTCAACTACATCGTGTTTACTATTTCTAAGTGTTTTTACTATTCTGATGAATTTACTAAATTCTTAATATAATATTTTAACCTACAAATTACGATGAATTTTAATCATTATACCTATATGAAATCTAAATGTGATGATACTAAGTTCAGGAAGATTATCGTTCATCTGGTTTTATCCTCAATTTGCTCTTCTACATTTCCTTTCCAATACTTCATCTACTACTTTCTAATTGTGTTATCATTTTCTGCTTCTATAAGTTCATTTTTCTGGTCGTTCTCCAGATCTTCTTCATCTTCTTCCTCCCATCATCTTCAAACAATAACAACATAAACATGACAAACTCATCATCTTTTAAAAACATTTCTTCTCAAGAAATACAATTTCAATACATAAACCAAAACATGGACAACTGGACTCTTCCAGAAGTCTCCCCAAATGAAATTTATCAACAAAATCACCATTGGTGGTCCAACATGAATATCTAATAAGAACTGTAGAAGAATCTATAGGAATTCAACTAGGGCAAGAAGAATTTATTCTTCTTTCCCACAAATCTATCGATAAACATAGACAAAAATATACCTGGATTCATATTGGATGTGTCCAAGTAGCTCTAAGACCTTTAGTTCAAAGAGGTCTTGATGCTGCTGCCCTAGTCTTTTTTAATGGATAACAAACATTATAACTTTTTGGATTCTCTTTATGTTGCAGCTAAAGTAGGCTTCCATGAAGGACTGGTCTAATTAAAATGCCATCCAAATCAAACAATCCATCTAAATGATAAAAACATAATGGATACACTTAAACTTTTAATTAAACTTAAAGGATTTAACATGAAACCTAGATATGCAAATGTATCTTTAACTTATAAAATATAGTATAAGGTTTCAAAAACTATTGGTTCCATTGCTCTTTTACCTAAAGATGATGGTCACACAATAGTTTTCCTAACAAATTATAACAGCGCAAACATTACAATTCCCTAAACAATTATGTGGAAAGATATTACTCTTCTTGAAAATTGGCTCTTGGAACAGGCCTCTCAGCTAATACCACAACCCATGCCTCAGGTTAGTAGGATATCTCAATCTCCTTTTGGAACTATCCAACCTACTTTTGACAGATCTAGAAACTCTTTTTCTCACAAAAACTCTTTTTCTCAACCATCTAGATCTTTATCCTTAGGATACAAAGATTTTAGAACTTCAAATTTTGAGTTGCCAATGTGCTCTTGTTCCTTTGTAATTCAATCACTTCCCTTTGTTATATATGCTCCTCCGTCAAGAACATCAGTAGCAAATTGTTTTTCTACTATTGTTTCTATTCAAGGAGTAGATAAAACTCCAAAGTTCCTAAAACTTAGTTCCAAAAGGATGATGATGAACAAACACTAGGATCTCCAACTTATTCTGACATGATTGGTGAACCTAGAGTGATTTCAGTAATTAAAAATCATTTGGAGATTAATAAACCAAGTCTTGGAAAAGAATTTTATTCCCCAAAAAATGATTTACAAAGAAAATGGTTTAATGAAAATTTCACAGGTGATTTAAGAAACCAAGTTCAAACAGAATTTTATGAAATTTTAGAATATTATGAAATAAACGTTCTTTTTTTGATTGGTTTCAAATATATACTCACAATATAATTTAAATTTTCCCTCTTTTTTGCAAAAATAATGTTGCTAAAAGAGATTGGTATACTCCTTCAAAAGAAACAATTTCTTCAGTTTTCCCCCTTCAACTTCATTACAAATTCCAAAACTTGCAGATGATAAAGGACATCTTATTATCGCTGCATCATTCAAATTTAAAAATATATAACAAGTTGTTGACTATAGAGACATTAAAAATATTATTGAACAAAACAATTATACTAACAAGTACCTCCATATCATTGGAGATCACATTAACCAAACGCCTTCAACCTCACAGCCACCCCAATTAATTTAGGATAAACCTCTAATATTCAAATACTTTTGTTCAAACCTTTTGAAATCAATCCTCAAATAAGAACAAATATCCAAAAAAAACTAAAGATGATTTAATTAAACAGATAGAATAAAGACTAAATCTAATTCATTCAACTATTCCTAAAACAACTCAATCTTCTAGTACCACTAGAATACAAGTTGTTTCATGAAAAACTAAATCAGATTCTGACACTAATCTTGAAATTAATTCTCCAACATCAGAAATTGAAATTAATGAATTTTCTGGCGAAAACCTTCTCAACTTCACTATCCACGGGCAGCACTTCATGATGTTCTTGTGGAAGAAACACCTAAGAAAATTAAATCTTTTAACGCAAACCACATCTATGAGTGGAACATAAATGGTCTAACTAAAAACAAATTTTAGATCATCTAATGTATGGTTTATACTACCTATCAAGCACAATTTGATTATACTAATGAAAAAATAATCAACCTTTTAATTTCTAGATTTTCTCGACAATTGAAAGGCTGGTGGAACTATTATATTTTTTTCTCAGGATAAATATATTATTTTTTTTGCTATTAAAACAGAAGTAGATGTAACACCTTTTACCCATAATGGTGAACTATTCCTGATTCTGTTAATAGTTTGAACTTTACAATTGTCAAACATTTTGTAGGTGATCCTTCCTTATGGAGTACTTTAAAATCTTAAGTGCAAGACACTATCTGATTTTAGATGGTATAGAGATACATCTTAACTCGAGTTTTCGCTAGGGATGATGCCCATAAATCATTTTGAAAAGAAAAATTCTTTATCGGTTACCAACTGTGTTTGGTGAGAAGGTTAAAGAAAAGTTGAGAAATCTAAATGATGGCAATATTCAATATGAACACTTGATTTATGGACAATTGATCTCTTAGGTTTAGTAAAATGCACTTAAAATTTGTTAGGATGACAAGTTTAAACATCAACTGGTGAAGGAAAGGAATGCAACCAAGAATGAATTGGGCACCTTTTGTGAACAATTTGGCTTTCTTGGTTGTAAGAAATATGAACATTCTCACCAAAAGAAACACCTTAAACATTTCTCACAGATGTCTAAAACCCCTAATAAGAGATATACAAAATTCAAAAAATACAAACCAAACACTTCCCCAAGAAAATTAAAGAATGAATTCGTATCCAAACCTACCATTGATCTTCCAAAAAAAAACTCTAAAGTTGTTTGTTATAATTGTGGAAAACTTGGCCACATTTCAAATTATTGTGGGTTTTCTAAGAAACTCAAGGAAATTCATTTGGAAGAGCATGGTCTCCAAAAAATCAATAGACTTATGCTTGAAACAGACTCTGATTCTCCATTTGATGAAGGATCAGGAAATGAGTCTAGTTCTTTTGAAAACATAAACCAACTCCAACTTGATGAACTTTTTGATTCATCCAATTAATCTCCTGTTATAAACATGATCAATAGAGAACAAACCATTTTACTAAAAACTATTGATCAACTTCCCAATGATGTTAAAGGAGAATATCTTTTTAAATATAAGGATATTTTATTGTCAACATCTGACAACAAAACTGATTTAAAAAATAAACATAAAATCTTTTTCAAGTATGATATAACACAAACCTTAAACAAGTTTAAACAAACCTTTAAACTATTAGTTATACATGATCTCCAGTCTGAAATTCACAATCTCAAAACTGAGGTTCGATTAATAAAATTAAGCCAAGAATCTTAACAAGCCTTAATCTCAAATGTTTTCAAAAAACCAACCAAGCAAAACAAACCCTTATGCTATGTTTAGTAGCATGGAATCAAGAGCCTAGAAGTGGAATTGGGGTGGGAACCAGAAAATAAGTCTGTTTGGTTGATTTGAAGTGGATTCTATGGAATTGATAATTCCATAAAATAATGGAAGTGACACTTCCATAGGCTCAACCCTGGAACTCAGTTCCAGCTTCATCGAATTCGTGTCTTTTCCATTTTGCCCTCTCCCCTTCACCCCCGCAATCAGCCAATTGTGAGCCTTCAACCTTCACACAATGTTGCCTTCAACCTTCACCGTCCGGAGTTCCTACGAAATGCCTCCACACGACACTGCCTCCACACCTCCGGTGAAAAACCCACGACGCTGCCTCTACACCTTCGCCACCGTCGACGATGCCTTTGTATGATTCTGATGCCTTTGACGACAGCTCTGCCTCCTTCGTCCTATTCTGATGCCTTCGATGACAACTCCGTCGCCTTCGTCTGATTCTGATACCTTTGACCATAGCTCTGTCGCCTTCGCTCGATTCTGATGCCTCCTTCCCCAAATGTGAAGATTGTTTATGCTCCTCCCTCTACTTCTCGGTTTAGCACCTGCTTGCCAGGGAAAACACGAGTTGTGGTTAAGTCCTAAACCTCCGGTGAGATTGGGCTTGCGAAGTCGACGACAAAGCCAAGGAAAACACCATGCTGTCTCCCTTTTCTTCTGTTTATTAGTGATTGTTTGTTTGTTGAACTAAAATTTTTGCAAAAATGGAGGATTATTGATTTTTGTGGTAGCTGGCTCTTGGATGTGCTTCTCCTCTGGTTCAGTTTTAGTTTTAGTGACGTACCGTAGCTACGTTTTGCAAGGGTAATGGTTTATTTTGCAAAAGGGCATATTAGTCTTTTTACATTATAAATATAAATATTAAATTAAAATAACACCATACCTCTTCCAGCATACCAAACTTACTTTTAATCTCACTTCCACTTCTAGTTCTACTTTCAATTCCACTTCCAGTTCTAGTTTCAATTCCATCAAAATTAGTTCTGCGTACCAAACATGGCATTATTTAACAACCCAACTGATTAATATAGAAAACCCCCTGAAGAGTTTGAAGTATCATTTTTAAACATAATTTCACAAATGAAATATCAAAAGTTTCATATAAAGGCAAAACTTGTAATTTAAAATAGTTTTGTTTTAGAAATAACAGTTTTATTCGATGTTGGAACTAAGTTTAATTGCATTCTTGAAGGACTTATTCCCACAAATATTTCGAGAAAGCAACTAAAATTTTAAGAGGCATAATGTCACACTCTAAAATTTAGATGTGACCGGCACGGACTATGAGAGATCTCACACTCCCTAAGCCTTTGGTTTGTAAACGTATGCTATTCTTCAAAATGCCAAATAACACCATTTACCATTTCTTTTCTCAAGATTATGCTATAAAGACATATTCTACGTTATCAGCACATATAATAAAAGCACAAGGACCTCACCTATAAACTACGTGAAGCATCTAACCTTAAAAAATAGTGCATAACATAATCTTTTTCTTCACCAAATAGTAGCTACAAAATAATTTCGCATATTTAATAACAACAAAGAGGCTCTTCACTGCGCAACCAGAGGCATATGGTCAACTGGGCTATCTGAAGCGAAAATAATATTTTTGGTGAATAATGTCTCATAAATATAACTGTCTAAATTTAAGAAAATCATCTAAATGATTCAATTATGATGAATATTGTAACAAAAAGTCTCATTTTTTGCAGAGCATAATCAAGTCACATTTAAAACTGCATAACACATCATTTCTTAGAGAATCTCAATTACGTATCAAAACCATTCGTTTGTCAAAATCGATTTAAAAATAATGTTTAAATCTCAATTTTCGTAGGATTTCAACAGAGCGAAACATCATGTGTGGACACACAATCCACAAGGGTAAATAACTAGGCGCAACTCAAGCCTACAAAAACAGGTGTAAACACACAGTTCATGAGGTAAGTAACCAACATGCACGGCTCGAGGCCACGAATAACAGGCGTATGGACAACCACATGAATAATAGGCATGAGTCAATGCCCATAAATATCAAGCGAGCTCGAGATTAACCATGGTGGACTAAGGACTAACAATACTGCTGTTAGTAACCAGGATTCTGTATTCAGTCCACTTTAAAACATTCTCAAGCATGCATGGGATCAATTTCCAAATCATTCTTAATGATAAAAGCTATTTTAGAATACTTTATAACAAGGATACTAGCATGAACATTTGCAAGAAATATCTCAAAATTAGTTTCAAGCATGCATGCAGTGTATATAATTTGAATTTAATTTCTTTTCACTATCTCTATGCATGAAATCACAACAATAAAACATTTTGAATACATACTATAACACTTAAACCTTTACAATAATCAATGATTTTGATAAATTTTCATCAATGAAACCGTGCTTAAAATGCAATAATTGAATTAAAAAAATGTGAAATACAGTAAAACACACTTTATAAAATTATAATGGGACGTCATTCACCCACTTTTATGCTCTCAATGTATAACCTTTCTCTATCCTTCAGCTTCCAACTCATCTTCTTCCTCTTTTCCTAACAATAATATATACAATATTTAATCAACACCAATAATACTTCTAAATTTATAACTAGCTTTGAAAAGTCATAACTTATTCCATAAAACTGAATTTAGTAATTCAAGTGTCCATCTAAAGCTCTTTACATCCTCTTTCAAAGAAAATTACCGTTCACAATTTATCATCAACCCAGATTCCAAAAGTAGTGCTCCAAAGTTCTACTTATTTGCTAACTTTTCCATATTTCCTTATTTCAAACCCAAATTTTGATACTCCATAACTTACAATTTACTTGTCCAAAAATTGCATTCTAGGACTCCATTTAAAGCTTATCATGTTTACTAAATTCTCACCAAGTTTCATGTGCAAAGGAGACCCCTTGACTAATTAAAAGTTTACCCAAAGTCAGCTATGTAACAAGAAATTCCAACACCACTTTTAGATCCAATGAACAATTTTTCTAACCCGCATTGAATTCAACCCTTCAATTTATATATGTATATATATAGACTCACGCCACATGCACATATATTCTATATGTGTATACAATTGAAGCTTTAAGCAAGACTAAGCAGTAGCCTACTTTGTCATAAACCACTTCATTTCATAAATAAATTTCTAGTAACTTGAAAAATTCCTTTCAGTAATTGGTCATGATCAAGTCATATAAAGAGGGTATGAAGACTACTCTAAAGCCCTTTCCTTAGTCTCAGAAATGGCAAGCAAAGATATTCCAGCTAATAAAGTCATATATGGTTTGCTCATAAGAATTTATGGAAGGCTTGGCTTAAATGAGGATGCTTAGAAAACATTTGAAGAGGCAAACCAGCTGGACCTTCTCACATATAAGAAAACATATTTAGCAATAACATAAGTCCATCTTACAACATACATATGCACACACCAGTATCCATAGACGTACACAACCAATATATACATATATATCAGCAGTTCTATAAGCTCCATTTTTTTCAATTCCACCACCAATGTGTGCGTGTGTGTATATCCTTCCTTTTTTTTTTTTTTGCCTTAATTTCTTTAGAAACCAAAATATGAAGAGGTTACTATTCACATGAATAGTAACCGTGAATTGAACTTCCAAGAACCAAGAAAAATTTTCTGAAGAAATACTCCATACAATTTTAGGAAGCTATAATCTTGTTTATAACTTGATTTAATCAATAAAAACTATCATTTTTCCAATCCCAACTCAACCCCTTGAAACCTCAAAATAGCATAAGTAGAAAAATCTAAAGGTAGATGAGTGTTTAGGAGACTCACCTGAACCCGAATCTATACTTGTATTGGCGAAAAATGCCCTCCTACGATGAGAAGAGCACTTTGACCGTCGCTCATTCTCTCGCCTCTCACTTGCGTCTCTGGTGTCGAAGCAGAAATAGGAATGAATAATTAGGGCAGAAGAAATGTATTGGTATATTAATGTGTGGGGTGGGTAAGTTTACCATTTTGCCCTCCCACTCTTTTCCCTTTTGCAATTTGGTCCTTTTCTATCTCTCTTTTTTCATTCTGTTTTTATTAGGTATTACATTCTTCCCCCTTTAAAAAATTCGATCCCGAATTTTTAAACATGTAAGGATACTTGTCGTGCATTTTACTTTCAACTTTCCAAGTTGCTTCCTCAGGCGAATGATTTTGCCATAATACTTCCACTGCAACAATTTCTTCTGATACTAACTTCTTCATGAGATTATCAATAATAGTCACTAGAGCTTATTCATATGACAAATCTTCACTTAAGCCAATGAAATAATCATATTTTATTAATTGAATTTCTAGTATTTTAGGGGATTTTAGTGCTATTATTGGGCTTTTATTGAGTTTAATTATATTAATTATGATCAATGATTATTATATGAAATTAAATCCAATTAAGGGTATTTTTGGAAGAAATTAGAATCAAAAGTTAAATTCAAATTAAATATATTTGGAAAGTTATCAATATAATTTTAAATGATTTTGAGTTTAAATTAGTAAATCTAAGATTCTGAGTTTAAAATAACAAAGCTATCAAATGATATATTATCTTAGGGATTTGCTAAATTTTATATGATAATAATAATTTAAAAGTTTTTATGAATTTGTTACATTATTTTATATTTTATTATTATCATTATTATTTGTTAGGTTATTTTATATTACTTTATTAATATCATTATTATAACTTGTTAGGTTTGTTATGCTATTATTTCAGGAGGAATTCCAACTGCCACCCATTTGAGGAATTAATCCATTCACAATTCCTCCAATATCCAAGCACGATGCTGCCAGGGAGAATAACAATTCCATATGGCACACACACACACGAAGACAAAAACAGTGCCAATTCATCAAACCATTATTGGGCCAAAAATCATTAACCCATTCTCCAATATACCCTAATTTAGCAGCCATGTTTGGAGGATATAAAAGCACGCCGCTTGTTCCTTATTGATTCACGCACAGGAACCGCAACTTTACATGCATTCATTCCTTGCCTCTGGCCACTGTTCATCAATCATTCCATCCTCCATCCAATTTATTCCACAGCATGCATAACATCAACACACCCCAAGTGACAAGCCGCCACATGCAAGCCATGGTCCATGAAATTACAAATTCAGGGGGATTTAATTCTCCAACCATGAGTGGCTAGTTTCATTGTCCAACGACGATGAAGAAGCTAATCTGAGTTCTTGAGCAATTGGGGAGTTCTTTGATTTTAATTTCACTTTTCAATCTCTATATGTGTAGATTGTAATTCTAGGTGGCTAGAGTTTATGATTTATATATATGGAAGATGATTGTGATTGGTTGACGTAATCTGAATTGTGAAACTTGTGTTAGATTGGTACTTTGGATTGTGATTGAACTATATCACTACTTTTGTTATTCAATTGCTTTCTTTTATTCTCTTGAGATCAATTGGCTTGCTAGGTTTCTAGGAATTAATTGGAGGTAAAGAAGATATCTTATAAATCTAACACGAGCTAAGTCCTAAGATATTTCTAATTGATTAATTGAGTTTGCATTTAGATTATATTAAAAATTTAGGAATATTGATTAGTAAGGGTTCTTACTAGTCATTATGCTTAGTTAAAAGAAGAATTTAATATTAAATTGGACAAAGAAGGTTAGTAGATTCAATCACTTAGGACATCCATTTATCAAATTTAAATGCATTCATTTAGTTTAATTAATTAGAAAAATCAATTTGATAATTCTTAGTTAATTGGTAATTTACATTAAATTACTTAGGAATTAAATATAGGCTCCATGTAGAGATCGACTTAGGTTAGTGCTACTATATTGCATTTAGCTTAGTTTTTATTTGATTGCCACTACGACAAGGCCAATCACCCAACTTAATATCCAATAACATGAGAAGGGTTGAATAAATTCTTTCGCAATATTGACATATAAAACATAGAATGAATACTGGATAATTTTGGTGGCAGGGCTAAATGGTAAGCTACACTACCTACTTTAGCTAACATCTCAAACGACCATCATACCTTGGACTCAATTTATCTTTCTTTCTAAATCTCATAACTCCCTTCATAAGTGACACTTTTAGAATACATTATCTCCAACTATAAACTCCGTTCCCTTTGATGATGATTTGCACAAGACTTTTGTTGACTCTGCGCTATTAGTAATCTTTGTTTTATCACTTTTACCTTCTTGTCAGTATCTTATACTAAATTTGGTCCCAAATCTTAGTGTCACCAACTTCAAACCATCCCATCAGTGTTTTACAGTTTAAATGGTGCCATTTGAATACTTGCTTGAGAACTATTATTATAAACAAATTCCATCAATGGTAAATAATTCTCCCAACCTCTACCATAGTCAAAACCCAAGATCTTAACATATCTTTAATGATCTAAGTTGTTCGTTCTGATTGACCTTCTGCTTGTGGAATATAAAAGAGTTGAATCCATGAAAATAAAAGAGTTGAATCAAATTTCTTTCAAACAAAACGAAATTAATTTTTTAAAGGAAGAGAATTCTTTTCAAACAATTGAACAAGTGATTTCTCAACCAATTATCCAACAAAAATTCAAAATTGTTTAGAGACAATTCATAAGAAAATATGCTCTAACTTACCAAATGCTTTTTGGGATAGAAAACAGTATGTTGTAGATCTACCCTATGAACCAAATTTTCTAAAAAAATAAAACATTCCAACCAGTTACAACTCAAGGGCATGAAAACAGGTATGAACACACAATTCATGAGGGTAAGTAACCAACAGGCAGGACTCGATGCCACAAATAATAGGCGTGAGTTGATACCAACAAATAATAGGCGTGAGTTAACACTTACGAATAACATGCAAGCTCGTAATTAACCATGGCGTACTAAGGACTAACAGTACTACTGTTAGTAACTAGCGTTCTGTTTTCAGTCCTCTTGAAAACACTCAAACATGTATGGGATCAATTTTTGAATCATTCTTAATGATAAAGCTATTTTGGAATACTCTGTAACGAGAATCCAGCATGAACATTTGCAAGAAATATCTCAAAATCAATTTCAAACATGTATGGTGTGTATATCATTTGAATTTAATTTCTTTCACTATCTCCATGCGTAAAATCACATTGACAAAACATTTCAAACAAACACTATAACACTTTAATCTTTACCATGATAAATATGACAATTAAATAATTCCAATAAATTTTCATCAATGAAAACATGCTTAAATTGCAATAACTAAATTTAAAATGTGAAATATAGTAAACCACATTATAAAAAATATAATAGGACGCAATTCACTCGCCTATCACGCTCTTAACATATAACTCCTCTCTTTCCTTCAGCTTCTGTGACACTTCTTAATCTTTACCTTTAGCTTCATTAAATATCTATTTGGAAGCACCTTTAGGCCTTTAGTGACTTAGAGTAACCAAAGAGTGAAAAATAAAATTTTCAAGTTTAAGGTTACTATTCACGTCACTATTCACAGATTTTTGGGCCAACTTTGAAAATCCATAACTATTTGTAGAAAAATCGAAATTGAGTGCTTCCAGTTTCTATTTGAAGCTTGTAAGTTCCTTTATAAGGGAAAAATACTCATTGAGTCATTTACTTTCCCAAATGATACAGTTTAATTTGTGAAAAAGTACTGTTCATTTGGTCATTTTTCTATTTTCCCAGGTTTTCAATGATTTTCTTCAATCTTTGGAACATCATAACTTTCTGTACAAAACTCCAAATCCATT
>JANTPZ010116502.1:0-10236 GCA_025593235.1 Vachellia pachyceras
CTGTGGGATGTAAAAATGCATCGGTAGGGGAGCGTTCCGCCTTAGAGGGAAGGACCCGCGCGAGCAGTGGTGGACGAAGCGGAAGCGAGAATGTCGGCTTGAGTAACGCAAACATTGGTGAGAATCCAATGCCCCGAAAACCTAAGGGTGAAAAAAGTGTACAAATTTCTCATTCGTTTCATCAACATTTTCTCTGTAGGTTTAATAAGTTTGAATGTTCGGTTGGTCATCGTATTGCGAAAATATTTACAAATTTCTTGAAAGATTTTCAGAAGAGTTTTCAAGACAAGATTTTTCACATGATGAAAGCTTAACGAAAAGTCAGTGGAATGACGTAGACATTTCATCGATCCCCATACATCCCAATTTTTAATTCACAACCTCTTTTTAACACCATATATATGTGTGTGTGCAGAAAATTTATTTATTCACTCATGTTATTTTCGTCAAGTATTCATACATGAGAGAATTTCTCATGTAATTTCTCTCAAAAATTTATTATGATAATTCTCTCAACTTTTACACTTAATATTTTTTTGTGAGAAAATGCTTGAGAGAGTGTATGGCACGTAATGGTAGGAATGAAGTATACAAAGACATCTTAAGTTTTCTTGTTCTTTTCCCATGAATTTAAATGCTTAAAGTCCAAATCCCATAAACACAAAAACAAATTCCGATTAAAATGAAAAATCTAGATAGTTAGGTAGTTCATGTAAATATAGATACCTTGGGGTTGACCAATGCCCATTTTTTGCAATATAATCAGCACAAACAAGTGATTCCCTATGACAATGAAAAATCTACAAATCGTAGTTCATGAGGATGAGCTAGCGATTGTATAGCGTTGATGACGTGATTAAGTGGTGAGAAAACCCACAGCTCAAAAGGATAAGATAAATAGCATCAAGAGAATATGTATAAAGTTTGATCTTTAAAACTCATTTAGCTTGGCATAATGACAGACCGGCCTGTATGGCATGCAACTCTGCTTCTATAGATGGAGCAAAGCCAATACTCTTTGGTATCCCCTTGCCAATTGCCATGTTCATCTCTCAAGAGGCCTCCACTTGTTGCAAAGTTTTGTTGATTCACAGAATGAAATAATCATATTTTATTAATTGGATTTATGACATTTTAGAGGATTTTAGTGCTATTATTGGGCTTTTATTGAGTTTAATTGAATTAATTATTATTAATGATAATTATATGAAATTAAAGCCACTTAGAAGTATTTCTGAAAGAAATTGGGATCAAAAGATTGTAAATAAAAAAATATAGATAAGGACCAAACTCTAATCTATTTATTATATTTTATTTTATTTCATCATCATCATCATCATCATCATCCTTTCAGGTCAATCATGTGTGTGTGTGTGGGGCACGTCTTGGGAGCATTCATTATTCATTAATCCATTATTATCGTCAGGAGAGGCGCCGCACACGCCTTCTTTACTGTTCCAGCCACCCAACAATTATCCTTGCAACTCTCATTCATTCATTCTAAGAGCCCAATACCTCCAGACACGCAGAGAGATTCATTCATTCTCTTGGGCTTCACTCTTCCATCTTCATCCATTTATCCTTTGGGCCGCACCTTCAAGCCCATCAGACCAAACATCCATCAATTCATTCACAGCCCAACACGCCCCCATTTATACGAGACCCTAGCCACCACTATATATCCATTCATTCCATTCCAGCGGCGACACAATTAAGAGACACACACAGAAGCCGCAAGGAGATTGAGGTCACGAAGGGATTATTCCATTCATCGAGCGCCGCGCAACGAAGACGCCGCCTGGAGGAGAGGAGAACAAGCCGTCACTGTGGAAGCTTCTCTTCACCATCGCACCACACACCATCGCTTCACTTTCATTTCAAGATGATGATGACTGTGTGTGAACGGTTGGAATTCCCTATGACAATTTTGGGCTAATTTGATGATTCTCTAATTCAACAACAATGGCAGGAGTTTAATTCTTCAAAGAGGAGCTTTTATTTGCTTTAATTTATTGTTTAACAATTTCTAAGTCTTAGGATAGTTTCTCTAATTATTAGAATAATTTTTATTGTTTAATATAATTTATTTTGGAGATTATTGTAACTGAATTATTGTTTGGCAATTGATATTGGACTATTTAAGACTTTAATTTCAATTATAATGTTGTGGTATCACATTTATATTGATTTTAGAGTTAACATTTTGTGATTTTCTAAGGTGACTTAGAATCTTGGATCAAATAATTTTTTGCTAGCTTTAATTCTATTATTTGAATTTAAGAGTTACAATTAAGCAACGGTTTTATTATCCTTAATTCCTCTTTACTATTCTGGTGGCAATTAGTAAATTGGAAGTTTGGAAAATATTTTGTGGCAATTCTAGATAGCTCGGTTGTTGGATTAAAGCTTAATTATAATTCTTTAATTCATTACTTTAACTCTCATATCCATTGAAGTGATGATTGACTGCGTAGTTAATATATTACATTAATTTGGTTAAATTATTTTTGACGCGAATCTAAGGCGACTAATGGTCCTCCCGTCACAGAGCCATCTGCATCAACACGCATATATTCATTGAAGTGATGATTGACTACGTTGTTGAGTTAGAGGATTGATTATTATCATCGTTTATTCGTGTGTTTCGTTTCTATTTCTTTTACCAAAATTCATTTCAATTATTTTTATTTAAAAAAATCAAAGAGAGGTATTTTAATTTTAGTTTAATTCACAGCATTCGTGTAGAAATTTCTCAAATTAATTTTCAATTCAGGTTACTCGCGTTTAATTATTAGGAATTATTTTCGTTATATTTCAGCTCTTCAAAGTGAACACGACTCAGATTGGTGCTATATTACATTAATTCGGTTAAATTATTTTTAACGCGGATCTAAGGTGACTAACGGTCCACCCATCACATAGCCATATCCATCAATACGCATATATCTAACTGGTGGTAAGCTCCACTTCCAGCTCGTTCAGTTTGGTACTTGGTATATTGTATGTTTGTAGCGCCCATTTTGTACACATTCCATCAGTTGGTAGATGCACTTGGTTGCTAGCTCCTTTGGTTGCAAACTTGGTCCATCAAATGCTCTACCACATTGATTTTTCCAAATCTTCCAGCATATTAGGCCAAAAATCATCCTCTAAATCCACCCTAATAATTTCATTCTTTGTGGTTCGTTGGTCAAGTTCCATCTAATTCAATCCTGCAAATCACTAGCAAAGAAAGTAGTAATATATAAAGGGTTAATTAAATGTTAGTGTAATGACTTGGACATTTCATCCATCTCATACATCCCAATTTTTAATTCGCAACCTCTTTTAAACACCATATATATGTGCAGAAAATTTATTTATTGACTAATGTTATTTTCATCAAGTATTCATACATGAGAGAATTTCTCATGTAATTTCTCTCTAAAATTTATTATGATAATTCTCTCGACTTTTACCCTTTAATATTTTTTTGGCGAGAAATATGTGAGAAAATGCATGAGAAAGGTGTAGCATGTAATGGTAGGAATGAAGTATACGAAGGCATATTAAGATTTTCCTGTACTTTTCCCGTGAATTTAAACGCTTAAAGTCTAAAACCCATAACCTATCTTGCATTTTTTTGTATAACAAGGTAAGCAAAGTTTTGATAGTTAGCACAAACAATAGTTAGGTGGTTCAGATAAATATAGATACCAATTTTTGGCAATATAGTCAGCACAAACAAGTGCTTCCCTGTGGCAGTGAAAAATCTCCAAAGATTTATTATGGAATTACATAGGGAATTTCTTACTGTTTTTTTTGTGAGAAATATGTGCGAAAATGCATGAGGTATGGCATGTAATGGGAGAAATGAAGTATACGAAGGCATCTTAAAATTTTTCTTGTATTTTCCTATGAATTTAAACAATTGAAGTCTGAATCCCATAGCATGCCTTGCTAAATCCCTATTTTCTCTATTTAGTTTCGATTTTTGTTGGATTTATAAATAAAAAATCAAAATCTTCCAATTTATTTTAAATTCAAAATTATTTTACTTTAAATATTTTAAGCCAAATAAATGAAAATATTTTATTTATTATTATAAATAAACTCTTAAATTCTGTGTGATAACCTCACAATAACGCCTTATATTTGTGGGAACTATAAAGCAACAAATAAAGTTTTTACACTAGTAACAAAATGCTAAAATGCCTGCGGATATTTCCTGTGGAAAAATTCCACAGGAAAATTCGTGCGACATTACCTGCGGATTTCGAATTCGCAAGTAATTTTTTTCGTAAATTTTTTTGACAAAAAACATTCTCAAAAGTTTAAAAGCCATTCGCCTTCATCTTTTTCCTTTTTTTGCTGTGATTTTTCCCAAATCCCTTTTTAAACCTTAAAACCAGCTCCACACCTCAAGCTTGAAGGGCACTCTTTTCGTTTTCTCATTCCATTCTTCCTCTCCCACACAGGTAGAGGCTAAAGGTAGTATCTTAATCGATTGAGTTGAGACTCTGATTGGAAGAGGACCATCCGGCTCGAGGAGCACTAAATCCCATTCCTACGACATAAGCGAGCCAATTTTCCATATTCAAAATTTGAAAGGTACGCATGGAGTGGGTTCAAGAGTCTCCCCCTGGTGGAGACCAGGCTATTCTCGCTGAGGAAGAACAATGAAGCATGTCGGGTGATGAAATGTGTAGGTCGTGTCCGGTGATCAAGATAACGATGAAGCAGAGGGTGATTGTTGACATGGATATTGTGGAAATATAAGTAATAATGAACATGTTTGCGCTTGGATTTGGTTTGGGATTGCAATCGTTGGTTTCTATACGCGATGAAATTGGAGTTTTTACAAATAAAACTGTGATAAAATGCCAATGCCAATTTGACTTGCAGGAGTAGTCTCGTCCTAAGCATGGGTGGAAACCCAACAATTCCAGACATTCAACCAAACTTCACATGGTGAAATCTCGTATTTTTTTATAAATCAATCATAACACTTTAATCACATACCTGATGTATAATACTAGAATGTAATTATATATATGTTGACATTTTTATTTTGGTGATTACAGGAAAAATATCGTCCCGAGCAAGAGAATTGGCAAGACTATGTTTACAATACTTCATACAAGCTCAAAAGGTGAACTATATTTTTAAATTATTCATTACTAATAAATAACAATTAAACTATTAATTTTACATATATAGTATATTAATTACTATATATATTATTCATTTTAAAATAATTGCCTTGGCAATATATACCTTCTTTTTTTAAATTTTGTTAAAGTGATAATAATAATAATAATAATAATTACCCATGCATCTTTTTAACAAATACAACTTGTATTAAAACTAGTATAATTTTTTAAAAAAATACAACTCATATTAAAACCAGTATAAGTTTTTTTAACAAATAAAATATTAGATATAGGATATTACAACTGCAATATATTCCTTTATACAAATACAAAATATTATTTTTAACAAATACAACAAAATTTTTTAAATAAAAACTATTCATTTTAACAAATATTTTTTTTTTAAATACAGAATAGATTGCCTGTGGATTATGATTCCGCAGGTAATATTACCTACAGATTCAGAATCTGCAGGTATATTGAAGTCTTCTGAAAATTTAAATTCCTAACTTAAAAGACCCGCTTGTTGCATTTCGTTACGTGTTCTGGAGCTTCATTTCGCCTTTCCCTCTGAAATTTTCATTAGACAACTTAAAACAGGACGCCATTTTCCACTGCAATTTTCTCCGTCGACGCTACTACCGCATTTCGCGAATCACAGTCGGCACCTCTACCACCATTGTCATCAGAAATTTCAGCGTGAACCACCACCGAACGAAATCATTGAAAGCGCAAAGGCATCTTGGTAGGTCTCTCTCCCCCCCTTCTACAATTTTAAATATTTTTTTCTTTTACGAGTTGTTTTTAACAATATATAGAAATTAACATTATCAAGTATTTTTTAAGTAGAGCAGCCTTTCGTTTTGCGTTTCTATCATCCTCACAATGAAAATATTGTTGGAATTATATGTGGGTGTGTGTTAAAAGGAAGGGGAAGTTCCACTTTGTGTAAAACAAGGAAGACAAAGAAGTCTCACATTGCTTGGACGAATGAGAGCATTATCATGTGGAACTTATATATACCATGCTCCACTATTGAGGAAGAAGCACCAAGCTCTTGACCAAGTTTCAGAGCTTCTATCTTTTCTTCCTCTTTGCTTCCTGCTATTTATTTTCTGTTGTTCTATTACCTTGCATCGGCAAGAAGAGTCTGTTTAATCCTAGGGAGTTGCCGACTTATGGCGGAATAACTCTTTAGGACAGTGTCCTCGGGCATGACTCGGATTAGTTATTTTTCTAAATATTGTTATTATTTTCCTATAATCTAAGAGTTACGTTGCAACTCTGTTTACTTGTAGATGTTGCTGCCAATGGGATGAGCACAACACTGTAGAGGAGTTTGAAGATCCACTGATGTTTAAGTGCAATTTTCTAACAATATAAAGAGTTAATTCTCGCTAGACTTGTGAAGCGCGTTATGATGAGTGGTCTCCATTTTATTACATAGGAAATGAGATAAGTTCATTAACCAATCTTAGCCTCTCTTTTACTTGATTCTCACTTGTTGAAATTATTAGAGTTGTTCAATCTGAACATGTTTTACATATGATTATATATGATCTTTCGGATTTGACGTAGGAAGATATTATTTTGGGCTCTTTGATGATGGTAGTATTGAAATTCTATGGATTCCATAAACATATCATCCAGAAATATTTTCTCGATTCTTATACATTCCATCAATTCCTTTAAAGAAAGTTCTGGGTGATATTTCCCCCTATCATCTACTGCACCTTCTCAAACCCTGTTAGAATATTTTGGTCTGAACTCTGAATCCAATATAATCAAATGTTGAAGCCAACAAATTAGTTTTCGTTTCTGAAAATGAAGAAACATATATACTATATTTCAAGTATTAAAGGAAACAATTCTGAGCAAGAGGATATAGAGAGACTGGAGAGAAAGAAGTTTGCTGGTTTGCTTGGATGAATGAACCCTTTGATTTTGTCGGATGCACTTTTTCATAACCCTTTTCCGTGATCGTAGCGTTCGCAAGGGAGATGAGGTCTATAGTTTCAATATGCAATTGTATGTTCCTTCACCAAGTGATTCCAGGAAAATGTGATAGAAGTGCTGGAGAGGAAGGATTGGCGTGCCGAAGATATTGGGCATACTACTGTTGAATATTCCTGCAGGATCATTCTATCGTATATAAACTTGTTCTGCTCGTCCCATGTACGGTTTTCCGATTCAGTAAACATTGTATTGTGGTACTGGAGTGTTAAGGCTGAAAAGAAATGGTTTTAAAGATATACAGATTAAGACTTTCAGCCACATTGCGAATATACCAAAGGCATTAAAATTGATAAATCATCATCTATCAAAGAAATTGAATTTTATTATATGCCAGGTGAATTTACAAGAAATTATTATGTTTAATACCGTTTGCATGGCAGCTGTTTGAAACTGCCTTTTTTGACACTGAAATTCAGATTTGATTTGCTTCATAAAGGTACTTGGTTTTAAGGCTTGAAACGTATGAAAGCCATTGTCACTTCTCAAAAGAAAGAAAACCTGATATGAATACAAAAGTCATTTAAGGCTTGAAAAGTTAAAATTATATACAAACACCATAAGAATCTTGAACCATATAAGAGTCTATATGTGTATATATTTTTTATGAAAATAAATTATAACAATCTCAAAGGAAGTCCATAATAATAGTGGGACCAAGTTTGCGGCATCTCCAAATGAGGAAACTTGGTTGATGTCCATCACAAGGTGGCAAATTGTTTATAAAAACCTGATATGAATAATTTGGTGCATGTTGTTATTTTCTGTGGTGACGGAAATTACATTCAAGAAATAGTTGAGGTATATTGATTGCTATTCTAATCATTAAAGGGCGTTACCTAACTAGTTTACTGGTTTTGGCTAGTCAATAAAGACATTAAATTAAATCAAAATGGTTTTAATGCTTGTGTGAGGAATCAAAGCATTGACGATGGTATTGATAGACTTGTCTCAACAAGACTAAAAGTTTATTACTTGGTCAACATATCAATTGTTGAAAGTTTACTGTCTTTAAAGTCATGTGCATGTAGGTTATGTAAAAGCATTTACTTGAGATTCAATTCAAATTTAAGTACATTGATAAATTGCACGTGATTGAGCTTAGTGGGTTTTGAATACCCATGCGGTGGTTTCTCTCAATGGCTTTATGGGTCTTACTCAATACATTATAAGACGAGGTACTTTGCAGTGAAAGGTGTATTTTGCTAAGGAAAAATTCACACCGTTTCATCTTTAGGCATCGGTGCTATTATTGCTTTGGGTGTTTAATCGTTTTGATTAATTAATATATTATTTTGGTCTAATAATTGGTAATCTTATGGTTTTATTCCAGCATTGTGATCCCTCATTTATTCATTAATTCTAACGTACTGTTGGGGTTTAATATGATATGTTGGTTTAATACCTTATATGCTATTATCAATGTTATTAAAAGAATTAAAATGTTGAAACACTAAATGTGTGTAGACAGCTTTCCTCAGTGGGTTTACAAATTTACTTTCAAATTTGCTAAGCTGATGTTAGCTGTGGGGGTGCATTAAAAAACATATTATAGTGTTTTATCAAGTTAAATAATGGACAGTATACTTGTCAAGCGAAATTTTAATTTATTGACAAATTTATTTTGTGAAAAATTCTAATATAATTAGAATTTAAATGACAATATGGTGCAATAATCCAATTAGAATTTATAATTGGAAATATTTGAAAGTGTGGGGGTGCCTAGTAGCCTTGTATATGTAATGGGGTACGTTACAATCATTTTTGCAAATAAAATTATGATTGTAAAATTATATAAATTGATGGCCCCTTTAAAATATTAAAATGAATTGTGAGTTAAGTGGAGGCTATATTATTTGCTATTGAGAGCAAGTTTTGTGAATTATTAAATTTTCATTTTGCTTGAAACAAGCAATATATAGGTATGAAAATTTCATCATTTATCTAGAGATAAATGTATTTCAATTTTCATGATTTGTGAATGTATATCTAACTTGGAAAAATATGCATGATTGCCATAATATTGAATTTCTAATGTGAATGGTATTTCAGTTATAATGCTTCGTTTTTGAAAGCATGGGGAATTAAATATGATTTTGGATGTTGAAATCATAAAGGAATAGAGATGTGGATGATATATAATATTGAGCAATGTTTATGAGATTTAGTTTTAAGATCCACTGTGTGAATATTCCTTATGATGCTAACATATCATTTGAAGTGACTTTTGCAGCTCAATTTGTGTATGTACAAATTTAGAGAATTTGTTGCATTATTGTGGTATAGCTCATGCTATATAGAGATTGAGCATATATAAATATGTAGGCCTACATGAGAAATAAATATTTTAGGGATACTATAAATATTGGTATCATAAACAGTGGATTCCCGTTGTATTAAGATACATGGATGTTAACTAAACTTTAGTTTTATATAAGAAAATCCACTATGATTATTCACCTTTAATGGTGGTTGAAATAATTATTATGTGAATAAAAGTTTATTACTTTGAAATTGAATGATATTGGATGCCTAAGTTGTTGAAAACTTATTGGCAAAATTTTGGTGTGGATCCGACATTTTATGTCGATGAGTTGTGATTGCCAAATGGCAATATCCATTGTGGATAGAACAATGGTACCAGTAAATATCGTTTGAGATACAATTTGATATAGCATGCTACATAATTATGGTGTTATCTCAATCGATTTTGTGAGGTCAAAATTGACCTAACAAATCTGTTAACAAAACCCCTAGGGAAGAAACAAATTATTGAAAGATCGAGGAGAATGGGACTTAAGCTAATTTGAAATTAACGGTGATGGTAACCCAACCTTTGTGATTGGAGATCCCATGAAGAAGGTTCATATGGGTAAAAACAAGTCACTTGTTAATTCTGCTGGCACTAAACTTTTCTAGTCCCTTCCTATGGTTTGAGAAAGTGCTAGAATGCATTGTTGGAGAGGCTGAGCAAAGCTCTTAATGATTTCATAGTCCTTATGGATGGTATATTCATTGCTGATATATTTGATGAAATCACCTAGATGAATGTGAAGTGGGGCCGCTTCTATGAGGCCGTGGCAAAGTCTCT
>JANTPZ010116503.1:0-12163 GCA_025593235.1 Vachellia pachyceras
TTCAGGTGATTGTTCTAGTAGGCAGCAAGGGAAGGCACCGATGGAATGAGCCATGTTGGCTCTCTTGTGCCCCTAGGCACATGCTATTATTTTGAATTGCCATGACTCTAGGACTTCCGCGATTTGTTTTCTATTTACTCTGATATTTTGAGAGGATTTGGATTGCTATTTGAACTGTGTATTTTGGTTGGGTTCATGATATGATTGAACAAATTGATATTGAAAATCCTCTTTTGTTAAACATTGCAGAAAGTTCTTTGAGCATTTGGTTAAAATTTTTGGGACGTTACAAAATGCACAATTAATAATTAATAACAATGTAAATGTAAAAGTTAGAGAATTTGCTACCTTAATTACTTAATCACCCTTGCTCTTAAATAGCTTTCTTCTTGCACTTTTGGAATTTTCCACTTGGAAATATCCTCCTACACATTACATGATGCAATGGGCATTAATCACAAGCCAATATCAAATGATAAAACATGCTAAAACTTGCTCAAACTCTTCTTGACTCTTAAGAGCCTTAAAATCCTTATGCCTCGTTTGGTAGCAAGGAAGTAGAACTTAAGAATTGGAAATGGAACCGGAACCCATATTACGTGTGTTTGTTACGTTGGAATCTAGTTCTACATGGATTCCATGGAAGCCAAAATGGATGGAAGTGGGTTCCAACCTCAATTCCATTGTCCATCTACGGCTATAACCTTCCCCATCTTCTTCTCCGGTCAACCCACCTTAATCAACTCAGACGGTGATGGCGACAGCGATGGCAACAACGACTCTGGCGACAGCGACGGTCACAGCGACTCTGGTGACGAAGAACGAATGCTTCCTGTTCAGCGATGAAGAACGAACTCTGGCGACGTCGCTTCGATCTCCTTTTCCCTCTCCGTTATGCTCCGTCGCTTCCTGTTCAGCCGTGCTTATGGATGCCTGTGTTGGGAAGGTGGCCGTGCTGGGATGGTGGAAGTTTTTTTTGTCGACGGCTGTTGTGGGGAGGGGAAGAATTTTTTTTTGATCTCCACAGCGCGATCTCTGTCTTCTCCGTCGAGGGGAGGGTTTTTTTTGGGGAAGGAGGGATTTTTTAGGTATATTAGTCTTTTCAATTATAAATATAAATATTAAATTAAAATAATACCATACTTTTTCCATCCTACCAAACATACTTTTAATATCACTTCCACTTCCAGTTCCACTTCCAATTCCATCAAAATCAGTTCCGCGTGCCAAACGGAGCATTAATCTTGCAAAACTTGATTCTAATGCTTCCAAAATCAAACTCTCACTTATACCCTACAAAATTTTTCCTTTTAAACTAATTGGAAGCATCAAAATGATCAAAATCAAGCTCCTTCCCTCTATTCTGCATTTGGACGAAAATCTCATTAAATAGGAAAATGTGATTTTTCAACTTCTAGCTTTCTATACATGCATAATCTCATTTCAAAAACCATTTTCCCATGATTATCTCACTCAAAACATCACTTCCCTTGTAAATGGAAAATTGGACAGCATCTCCCCTAGGATTCTTGATTTCTCAAAATTCATACAAGCATCAAACCAAAGCAAAACTTACACCAAACAACTCCCTAACATGCATAGAACACTTTCCTACCAATCTTGTCTTCTAAATCACTCTCTTTCTCATCTTCTCTCACTCAAACCCTAACATTCCAGCAGCCAAAACACAGCCAAAATGAAGAAGCTAAACCGATTAAAGTGAAAAAGAAAGTCCAAGGAGTAACAATATGCAAAAGATTGCATCAAAACTCAACTTACCTTAGATTTCTTAATGATTTTTCTTCTCCTTCTTGGTTGTTCATGTCCATGGTTGCTCTCTCTCTCTTTAGCTCCAGTTTTTTGCACGAAATATAGCTACCAAAGAGGTGCAGAAATGCCTTTAATTAATTGCCAAAAAGATCCAATGGTTGATATTTCATCTTGCATAATTCATGTGATCTAAGGGCCACCATTTACCCAACACATAATTCCACTTTTGCTGCCCTCTTAATTGGGATTTATGGGCTGACAACAAGAGGCAAAAATCTGACTTCATGTGTTAAATTAGATGGTGACAAGTGTCCCTTAATCCTATATAACTTGAACTGATAAAGCAACTTTATTTTGATAAATTCTATCACTTGTTTGAGATATTTTACTTCTCTTTTTCATCTTCAAATATGGTCCTTGCAAGTGGTATATCACATTTATGGCCATTTTACTTTTGGAAACTTTAAGTTTCTCTTAAGTTACTTTATATTTCCAAAAATGCGTTTAGGCCATTTTCTGATTGCTAATCTGATTTGAGGTCACCAAAAATTCCTAAAATTCTTCCTGATACTCTCACATTTTCTCTTTTCTCAAATGGCTTTATGGAATGTCTTTAATTAATTTTTGAAGAAAACCCTAATTCAGGGTTTTTTTCGGGCCTTTTCATTCTGATCAGGGAAACTTGTTTCTCTCTTTCTCTTGGAAACAAATTTATAAAATATTAAAATTTTCAAACTATTTTTTCTTGCTTTGAGATCAGACATATGAGGCCTTTAGGTATTTTAAATAACTCTTTTTGGCTAATTATTCACATAAATAGCCAAAAATCAAATGACCTTAAAAATTCCCGCAACAGAAACATAGGTCAGTTTAAACTAAACTGAGCCTCACTTGCTAATGAGTGAATGTTTCTCTATCAAATTGTAATACCCAGTAGATAAAAGGGGGAATCAAAAGGAAAAAAGAAGATAAATGACCAAGGTGCAAGAAGAGACGCAAGCGGCGACAGAGAAATTGAGAGTTCCGTGTGAGGTGATGTGATTCTTGTCAAATAAGCTCGTTGTCGGCTTATGCAAGGAAGGATTTGTGTTCAGGTAAATCTTATGAAGCTTCATCTACCCTCAGATTTCTTCATCTCAGTGGTTTTGAGTCTTGGGTTTGAATCAAAAGGGATGAATATGGAGGTTTTTACTGGTTAAATTAATTTATAAACAAGATTAAGCTTTCTTAAATCATTTGGAGCATTGTTTGCAGAATGTTTCCTGATTTCTTGAGGTCCAGTTCGGGGGTTACTGTTCATGTGAACAGTAAACTTTCCCTATTTTAATTTCTGAGGAAAAACTATGATAAAAAGAAAAGTGTGGACATATACACACATACGAGCTATGGAGTTGAAAGACTGAGCTTCAGAGATGTAAATGTATGTGAGCATGTGTATATATATATTTGTTGTGTGTGTTGTACATGTGGTGCGTGTATGTATATTTCAAATGAGATTAGCAAGGAGCATCATTTTGATGTTAAATATGGGTTTTTGGGAGTTATTAGCATGCGAAATGAGGGGCTTCATGGATTGGGAATTTAATCTGTGCAAAGTTGAGAGCAAGAATTTATATGGTTCGAAAAGGGGATTTTCGGTTCAAAAGGGAAGACATTGTAGACAAAACACACATATATATTTATATCATAAATAAACACTAAATAAAAATATGGAAGAAGAAAAAAAACACACTTGGTTCCACAAAAATGATAAAGTATAGAAAGTATTTATATATAGATTATTATATATAATATTGTATATATAAATATATATATATCAATGTATTACCACAAAGAAGGAAAGGAAACATAACGATGGGCTGATCTGGTTACACATATTACCACATATTTGTTTTATTTTTTTCTTTTTGATTGATGATACGTCTATAGCTTTGCTTCCAATATGCACATTTGTACATGCATGGTCAATTGATGGCACAAGGAGAAGTAGAGAAAGAAATAAAGTAAAAATGAAAGCTTTAACAAGACGTTGTACTGGAAGAGAAACTATGAGAATACTCTGTAAGAAAAAGGAACAAGGTTGATGAGGCAGATACCTGGAGAAGGAGAAATAAGGGAGAAGGTGAGACGAGATGAGCACTGTAGCGGCGCACAGTAATGTTACTGTAGCGGCAGAAATTTTGGATTTCTGATGAGGGGGAAAAGCTTTATATAGGAGTAGGGTAGGGTTAGAGTTTCTCTCTCCATTTTTTTTGCTTTTATTTAAATAAAACAATATGATATATAATATTGATTTTTTAAAAAAATGAAATAATAATTATAATAAAAATTATTATTCAAAAATTTTATTTTTTTACTACTTGTTTTAATAATAAGTTAAGTTTACACATATAATTACTTACTCTTTTTTTTAATCCTAATTTATTTTACTCTCTAACTAATTAAAGACCTACAACTAACTTTAAACCAAAAAAAATAAGGATGTTACATTAATGCTTGGTGCACCATGGTTAATCTTGAGCTTGCTTGATATTCGTGGTCATTAACTCACGCCTGTTATTCGTGGGGTTATCCATACGCCTGTTTTCATGGCCTCGAGTACGCCTGCTGGTTACTTACCCTCTTGAACTATGTGTTCACGGCATCGAGTTGCGCCCAGTTATTTACCCTTGTGGATTGTGTGTCCACACCTGATATTCCATTCTGTTAAAGTCCTACTCAAAATTTGAGATTTGAATATTTTTTAAAATCAATTTTGCCAAACGAGTGGTTTTGTTACGTAAATGAAATTATCAGGGAAATGAGTTATTGTGCAGCTTCAAGTATGAATTGATTACGTTTTATAAAAATTGAGATTTATTGTTATGTTAATTATTGAAGTTGAATCCCTTATACTGTTTTATTTCAATTAATTAAGTGTATAAATGAAACGTTATTCACCAAAAATTTATTTTGACTTCAGATAGCCCAGTTGTAATATCCATGATTTTCTAATAATTGATAAACCGGTAATTATAAGATAAGTTAAAGACACAAATGTCATTAGATATAAATGATCAAGGGTAAAACGGTCATATGGCATAAAAGGCCAAGGGCATAAATGTCCCTCAGATATAAAGATTAAGGGCAATTACGGAATTTAGAAAAGAGTAGTAAAAGTAAGGGCATTTTGGTAACTTGGCCAAAAAGTCAACTTTTCAGGAAGTGATTTGAGAAACAGAAAATGGCTAGAGTATCAGTAAAGATTTTAGGAATTTTTAGTGTCCTGAAGTCAAATTGCTTATCGGAAGTACGTTTTTCAGTATTTCGTCAGGGCAAGGAACCATGTTGAATTTTGAGCATCTCTAGGGGTATTTTGGGGATAGGAATTTTGCCATATGAGTAAGGAATATGTGGAGATGAAATGGGAAAGAAAATATCTTCAGAAGAGTAAAAAGGAATTTACCGGAATAAAGTTACTTTTACCGATGTAAGTTGTAATCGGATCAAGTAACTGGATAGTAATTGGTTCAATTAGTCTAACCAATCATTCATGGGTGGTTATAAGTATTAAATGCTAATTTTGACCAAGCCACAAGAGGATGACAAGTGGCCAAATCTCATACCTTAAGATCAAAACTTGGTTGCCAAGAAAGAATCTTAACCATTGAATGAAACTTGGATGGGAAGACTTAATCCCAACAATTGGATGGAACTTAGTTGGCAAGACTTAATCTCATCCCTTGTGATCATAGCCACACATTCTTTTACACAAGTTTTATATAAGCTAATTTCTTCTCTCTCTTCCTCATTTGGCTGGTCACTTCTCCCTCTCCCAAGAGCCAAGATTGATGCCATTTTTGGAGTTCCAAGAGAAGAGGAGGAGCTCTCACAACACAAGGTAACAAGCTTAAGCAACCAAATCTTGACCATTTTTTACTCCTTGCAACCTCTTCTACCTTGCTATCGATTTAGTTTCTTGATTAAGTCCCTCTTTTGAAAGACTTAAAGTTAGGATTTCAAATTATGAAATCAAGAAAAAGAGGGATTTAGAGATAGTAAATGGTTGCAAAACACTATTTGTATTTTAAGGAGTGATATAGATATTGTGTTGATTTAGTTGTTGCTTGAATTTTTAGAAGCTCAAAGTTATGGGGAAGTGCTGTCCAATTTATGTTTTGATGAGGAAAAGTGGTATTTGAGTTAGATAAAGCATGGAAAGTGGTTTGGAAGCAAGAATAGGCAAGTATACATGTTAAAAGTTTGAAAAATCACTTCCTCCTTATCTTTCCAGATTTTCATCCAGCTCAAGAAAGGGGTAGGAGGAGTATGATTTTGATGATTTGGATGCTTCCAATAGCTTTAGAATGCAAAATTGTGTAGTGTAAAAGTGAACCCACAATTTTGGAAACATTAGAAACAATTTTGATAAGTTAAGGGTTTAAGAACCTTTAAGATTCAAAAGGAATATTGGGAGGTTTTAGCATGTGTAGGAGTACTAAAGTGCTAAGAAAAGTTCAAAGTGACAAGTATAAGTGGAAGACATCTCAAGTGCAATTGGAAAGTTAAAGCTCCACGGTAGCAACACTCATATCTTTGACATCTACTTTGCATTGATTATATATATATATATGTTGATTGCCATGCTTGATGTGTACTTAATAGAAAACCTTGATTGTGAAAATGCTTGGTGCTAGCTATGCAATGAATGCCTTGGCTTTGCGCAAATTTGATTGAACTATGGTTTGTTATTTATATCACATGGCATATTTGTTTATATTCACATAATCATGCATGTAGATGTATTGTTAGAGTTGTTTGCTATTGAGATTTCTTAAAAATCTCACCATTTTCCAATAACAAACCATAGGCACAAGTTCAAGGAGCAAAAGCAAGGGGAAATTGGACAAGAAGGAAAGGTATGTGGCATTCTAATGCAAAAAGGGAAAGGATGCACATGTTGGTTATCTTGTATTCTAGTAAATGTATAGGGTGCATCTATGAATTTTTGGATGAATGTAAACTAAACTCCTATACTAAGTAATTTATGTGAAAGGAAGAGGTTAATTTCTAAAGGCTAATGGTAAAGATTTGAAAGAGGAAAATTTTAAAGAAAAAGGGTCCAATGCCCTTTCCAATCCCTTAACTTTGGGTTAAGAGGAAAAATAGTAAATGAAACCCAATTGATCTAAAACTTGGTGAAAAAATAGTTCATATGGTAAGGTTTAAAACAAGTTAAAGTTTGCTGGAATTAGACTTGTGTACAAGAAGTTATTATTTTCCAAAGTTAACTAGAAAATTGAAAAATGACCATATGAACAATGTAACTTCACACAATAAATTATATCAATTGGGCAAGTTTCTGGATGAATGAATATTTTTTCTTGTAGGGATTATTGTAAGCTTCATTTAGAGACTTGAACCACTCAATTCTAATTTTTCTAGAATTAATTATGAATTTTCAAAGTTAGCTAAAAATAAAAAAAATTGACCAAATGAAGAGTAACCCAAAAATGGAATTTTCAATCTCACTTCTTTGGTCAATTTGAGTTATCTAAGGCCTTAGAGTGGTCCAATAATGGTATAATATGAAGCTTATAGGGGAAATTAAGGAGTTTTACACCAGTTGACCCTATTCCTCTGGTTGAGCAGTGAAGAACCTCCTTGTCATTAATAAAAATGCTAGCTTATTTTGTTAGATGCTACTTGGTATATATATAAGCTTAAGTTTATGTGCTATTTTGAAGGTTGGATGCTCCACGTAGTATATAGGTGAGGTCCCATGCTTTTATTAGATTTTAATGAGGCAAAATATGTCATTATATACGTTTTATATTATTATATTATTTAACGATTTGACAAATGATATGAGTATTTTTTTTTGTAAGGCTTACGGGGTGTGAGATCTCTCATAATCCGTGCTGGTTACCCCAAAATTTTAGGGTGTGACACAAATGGTACCTTACAAATTTTTCTGATATTTTGGTTAAGTTTTAAATAAAATGCCCTTAGACTTTTTCATAATTACAAAATGCCCTTGGTCTTTTCTCAAAATGACCCTTTTGTCCCTGTCTTTTCAAAATGACCATTACATCCCTATCTTTTCAAAAATGATCATTATGTCTTGGGCTAAGCAAGTGACCTGCAACCTGATGAACCCACTCAGGCCCGGAGAAATTTTTGCTCGTTTAAGCCCACCTAAAAAAGACCTGTAATGGGCGGGTTTAAACCGGGCGGCGTAGTAAATTAAACAGGGGGCCTATGGGTTCAGTCTTAGGCTGCCTATACCCACCCTTATACATTTTTTATTTTGAAATGTACTTATTTATTGCAATATACTAATTTTATTTGTAACAAAGCATTATTGGCTCTTTAGTCCAATGGTGCATGGGCTCTTTAGGACATTGGCCTTGTTTGGCAACAAGGTGCTTATACCCATAAGTTCGTTCAACAGTGTTTTTCCGTAAAACGAGACAATCTCCTCCACATATTTGCCTCGACTTGTGTGAATAAGCCCATAAGTACTTTTCTACCGCTTTGCCAAACAGACCCATAAGGGGTTCTTGTGTTTAATTCCTGACATGCCATATGCGAAGCCTTTTAATGATTTACAAAAAAACTCATTTTGAATCCATTGGAAGCATCAAAGTCATCAAAAGAACACTCCTTCCCAAAAAACCAGACTTCACCGAGACACTCCTACAATTACCATCAACATAATTTTTCCAACTTCTAACATTTATACCATCATATTCTTGATCTCAAACTGATTTTCATGGATGGTATAGCTTGAGTTTAACTTTCCTATTCAAGTAAAAATTTGGGCAGCATCTCCCCTTAAAGTTCATCATCCCAAATTTTACAAAATTCAAGAACAAGCTTCAAACAACAACAACATATACACCAAAACTCTCCTTACAACCCAAGGAGGCTTTTACAACCAACCAATAGTTCTAAATCCCTCTCTTTCTAACTTTTCCTCTCAAAAACCCTGAGTATCAAACTTGAAAAAGAGAGACTAAATCAAAATTCCAATCTATGGACGTTGTAGGAGAACTCACAAGGAAGAGAATCATATATAGTTTTAGGTGTTTCCATCCCTTACCTTTGATTTTTGGAAGTTTTCCTCTTCCCTTGCAATGGTGGAATGGCATCTTCTCTCTTCTCTTTTGCAGCTTAAAAATGTCGGCCAAATGGGGTGGAAATGGAGGAAGAACGCTTTTTATAAATTGCTTCATAAAAATGAAAGGCTAAGATGGATTCTTACTAATTAAGTTTAAATCTAAAGGTTAAGATGTTGCCATCACTTAAACATTTGTTGGCTCCTCATTGGCTCATTAAAAGTGGTTGTAATTGTTGTAACTAAGTGGTAAAAAATCTGGTTTGGCTAACCAAACTGGATCCCTTTCGGTTACTTTTATCGATTACACTTTTTATCGGTAACCATAACTTTATTCTGGTAAATCTTTTTCTACTTTTCTGGAGATGATTTCTTCCTCATTTAATCTTCATATTCTCCTCATAATTATGATAAAATCATTATCCTAGAAATACCCTTTGATTTGATCAAAATTTAACAGGGTTATTTTATCCTGTCCAAAACCCCTGAAAATGTGCAATCGGAGGGTAAAATATTTTTAGGGCCTTGAAAATTACTACATTTTTCACTGATACTCTAGCCCTTTTTATTTTTCCAAAATTCCCTCTAAATTGTCTAAAATTAATTTTTGAAATAAATTTTATATCTAGAATTTTCGGGTCTTTTCCCTCATTTTTGGGAAAATCACCTTTATCGTATACTGGGCAATAATTTTGATAAAATATTATAAAATTCACTTAATTTTTGTATACTCTGGTCTCTGATCTTTGGAAACTTCAGATACCTTAAATAATTATTTTTCCCTTTTCTTCCCTTCAAAATTTTATAGACAGAAATCTGGTCCGGACCGTGAATCACGGTTGTGACCAGTGAGTCGTACTCTGTCTATTGGGTATCTAAAAATTTTTTGTCAACTGTTGACTTTGACTTTGACTTTTCGAATGACCAAAATGGCCTTTCATTTTCTCATACTTACCATTTTGCCCTTACTTTCTCAAATTTCTCATAATTCCCATTTTACCCTTACTTTTAACACTTGAAGACCTTTATGTCCTTGGTCTTTTTGTTAAATGACATATGGGTCCTTCCCAAAAGGTCACCCATCCTCACATTACTGTAGGTGAGCACGCTTAACTGCGGAGTTCTCATAAAATTTCTCCCACTGAGCCAGTTCTGACTTTGGGTTATTTAACCCATCGGTATCATCTTTTTCCGTGCTTTCTATCTGTGGGCTCCAACTTGACTTTTGACTACTGATTTGACCTCTTTTATCCAATGACCATATTGCCCCTGGTCTTTATACTTAATGACATTTACGTCCATAGCTTTCATTCTTAGTAATTTCAAAGCCTTAGGACTAAGTTGACCAAGGTATCTTTGGTCCATTGACATCTTCTCTTTTTGTACTTTTATTTCTAGGGCTTATCTTATCTCATCTCTAACAGTTTGACCTCTTTTTCAATTTACAGAAAATGGTGGATATTACATACGGGTTGACCCTCGGGCCAGCTCGTCCCACCGTTGCACACCCCTAATTATGTCATTATCTTTTCAAAAATGACCATTTTACCCTTACATTTTCTTCATTAGCAAAATTGAAACTTTTTTAATCTCTTTTTACTTTTTAGCCCCTTTTACTGATTTGTAGCCTTTCGTTTAGGCTTCCTTTCCAATCACTGAAATTTTGGATATTACAAATATATAGTGTCTGCCAGTGGCGGAGCCAGGACCTTAGGCCAGTGAGGGCAATTTTTTATTTTCAAACAAATGACAACAAGCTTACAAGTATAAATAATTTGAGTGGGTTCAAATCTTAAAAATCAGTGCGTGCAAAATAAAAATCCAATAGGTATTTACATAGACACCCAAAAACTGAGTAGGGGCAATTGCCCATACTCAGCCAAACATGCCTCCGCCCCTTGTGTCTGCAATTTTACATTTTGTGCATACCAATAGCCTTTACATGCTTTTCAAACATTTATTTGGCTATTAGTTTAGTTAGGGGATCTGTGACCATATTTTTAGTCGAAATGTGTTGTACAGTAATCACTTTCTGGGCCACATAATCTCTCACAAAGTTATACTTGATATCTATATGCTTAGTCTTGCTATGGTATTTAGGGTCATTTGTGTAGGCTATGACTGCAGTATTATCACAATCTAGTAACACTGGATTGGTACTCTCATTTCCAAATTCAAGGTGTTTATTAAATCTCTTTAACCATATAGCCTCCTACATTATTGCGGTGCATGCTAGAAACTCAGCTTTCATAGAATATAGGGCTATGCACGTCTACTTGTTACTACTCCAACTTATGGCACCATATAACCTGAAGTTGACATTCATTCAACTTCATCTCTGCCTACATCAGCATCGGAGTATCTAAATAGCCGCAAATCGCTTCCTTAATAGGATAGTGCATAATCTGATGTGTCCTTTAAGTATTTCAGAATCCTTTTCATTGTTTTCCAATGTTATTCACCAGGATTTAACTGGAATCTACTTACCAGTTCAATTGTATAACAAATATCTGGTCTTGTAGACATCATTGCATACATTAGATTTCAACCAACACTAGCATCAAAACTCTATCCATTCTCTTCTTAGCCGATTCAGTTTTGGGACACATTTCGAGATTCATATTATTTCCAATAGCTACTGGGCATCCAAGGGATTGCAGTATCTCATATTGAATTGCTGAAGAATTTTCTTGATGTAATTCTCTTGTGAAAGAGATAGAATTCTTTTTGAGCGATCTCTTTGGATTTTAACTTGAAGTATATATTATGCTTTATCCATATCTTTCATCTCAAAATTTGATGACAGTCATTCTTTAATAGCCAAGACCGAATTCAGGTTATTTCCAGCCAATAGTATACCATCTACATGTAAGAATAATATCACAAAGTTATCCTCAAACCACTTAATGTAGACACAGTAGTCTTCTTCAATCATTTTAAAATTGTAGGAGGTTATTGCCAAGGATTCAATTTGTTGGTACCTTGTTTTGATGATAACAAAACCATTCAAAGGTTTCATGGCAGGATTTAGGAATGATTCTTGAAATTTTTTGAAACTAAGTATTTCAGTTCAATGACTCGAGTTAAATGATGAGTAACTCGAGTTGCACAACTATGTTTTTGAAAACTTTCAATTGTAACTTGAGTCATCATCTTCAAGTTTCATTAACCCGAGTCACTGCTATTCAATAACTCGAGTTACATGCCTGAACAATGTTATTTCTGTGTGCAACAACTCGAGTTACATGACAAGCAACTCGAGTCACTTGCCTTTATTTCTTCATCCAGAAACTT
>JANTPZ010116504.1:0-17848 GCA_025593235.1 Vachellia pachyceras
AGTATGCCAATACTCGAGTGTTACGTTCCAATACTCGAGTATCGACTTCCAAAAGTCCAATACTCGAGTATTGTCACCCCAGTACTCGAGTGTTGACTCCCCAGATGTCAATACTCGAGTTTTGTGACCCCAATGCTCGAGTGTTATCTGAAAGTGTTTTGAATTTTAGGATCAATACTCGAGTGTTGTATTTCTTGTACTCGAGTGATGGAGAATACTTTCAGCTTTTACTCGAGTGTTCAAAGACAATCATGAGGTGAAGTTATTTGAAAAGCCATAATACTCAAGTGTTGAAACATAGTGCTCGAGTGTTGATACTTTTCTGCCTTTACTCGAGTGATGAAATGAAAGTGTTGTGATTTTTGAAGAAATGAAATTCGATACTCGAGTGTTCAGAAGAGAACTTGAAGTGAAGTCTTTTGAGATATCACAATACTCGAGTGTTAGAATCACAGTACTCGAGTGTTGACTCCAAAATTCAATACTTCAAGTGTATACTTGAGTTTTGCTTCAAGTAATGCCATAGGAAACCCCAAAAACTCATCATACTCGAATATTAACTTCCAGAATCAACTTTGAACATCCAAATGAGGCTTAGATGAATGGTAACTCAATGTATGATAAATCATCTATTTAAAAATATTTTAACATCCAAAATACATTCAAAACCACATCATCCTCCAATTAAAGGAATGCACAAATATTGATTAACCAATATGCATTGTAAAATCATTATGCATGGTAAATATGTATTGTGAAAACTTTTTGCATTGTAAAAACATTTTGCTCTTATTTGACATCATCAAAACTAATCATATCTAACACTTTTTTCCTCTTGCGGATATTTTAAAGGCATCTGAATCCAACCATATTGATTACCTAATTGGTAATATTTTACACAAGTACACATTATATGGTTATTGAAAGCCACCTGTTTCCTTTTTGATGCACTAACCTTTTTTTATCAGATGTTCTTGCCTATCTTAAATCTGTTGGGCCACTTGAGGAGTATCGTAGGGACAATGAAACAAAGCATAAGCTTAGAATGCTTTTGACAGACAATGAGTAAGTTTTGAGAAAAAAAGGGTGACATCAATAACTCAATTCCTTTATTAATGTTTTTCAGCATACTCATCTTCCCATTCGTTGAGATTCTTATTCTATCTTTTTCGAAGGGATAATGATGTCGAGTGTATACTCTTTGATGAGTGATCCACCAATGCTTACGCTAGCTACTTGCAAAATATGGATACTGATGTTCTTACAGTCATACTATTAAATCTCGCCAGAATTGGTTTCTCTGAAGCAGGTACCTTTTCCTTCATCTATTATTCATTTCACATTTTGCATATCAATTAATTACCTACATTTCATGTTCATTCATATTAATTCATTGCCTACCAACAACAATGACCACCATCAATACCTTGACCAAAAATATTTTACACTGATACTTCAAATATTCGTTGACCCCATTACAGGGTTGCCACAGATATGTAACTCATACAATGTTATAAGGGTCTATTTTAACCTTCCCATCAAATAGGTTAAAGACTTCATTGACAGGTGTACCTTCTTGGTTACTAAACTTATGTACATAACATAATTATTTTCACATACAATAAAAAACACATACCATTGATTGCAGTCGTAAGGAGGGCTTATCACCAGTTGTGACTACAGTTAGCCAACAACTTCCTTCCTGTTCAAGCCAACCATCTGCTTCATTAATGATGCTGAAAGATAACCGCATACCTATATCTAGCATTCCTAATCAAAAGATTGTCAGTCACACATTATTGTTTAGAATAATTCATCTTACTGATTCCCATTATTTCCTCATGTTACATCCAATTCCCTTTCATTAATGAATCTATTTAACATTAACATCACATATAAAAATTGTAGGGTGATTTTTTTTGCATTATATGTGAGATCCAAAAGCTGGAGACTACTCATGGGTGGATTTATGATAGGTGTGCCAAGTGTTCAGCAAAAATCAAGGATGAAAATGGAATTATGAGGTGCCCTATTTGCAAGAAAAAACCAGATTCCATTGAGCCTAGGTATATGTCACTGTCGTTTGTAGTCATCAAACATAAATACTTTCTTTCTTCTCATTTTCCATTTTATTCTATTAAAGTTGAAGCATTTTCCATTTCATTCTGTTTAGATTTAAGCTACATTACACTGTTGTTGATGACACTGGGAGTGCATCTGTCTTATTTTGGGATAAGCATGCAGTCCAACTCATTCAGAAATCAACACCTGAATGGAAGGCCATTCTGAAAGAGATATTTAACAAATAACACATCAATGTTTGTAAGCAGATTTAAACTTACCCTATAATTACCTTGCAATTAATTGGATGCCAGATAATAAATAGAAAAAATGTGAATATGATATCCCTGATGAGCTAGACCGTGTTATTGGTAAGAGACTTATGTTGAAGCTTAAACGCAATGACTACAACTCAAGGCATCCCACTGCAAGCATTAGTGTGGTTCATTACACTTTATGTGAGGATCTGATGGATCAATTTACAGAGGCTTCTACTGAGGTTAACTTACTCTATTCATAAACATTAACACCAATATTTGTGCTTTTCTTTCAGAACACATATTAAGTTTACATTGCATTCCATTGCAGGGTGATAATGTCCACTCCGTCCATGCAGATCGAGTACAAATGCAATTAGACTGATACTCCTCACTCTATATTCTGTATTGCTTCATGAGTGTTGTTACTTCACTTCACATACTAATCTACATAATAAATCATGTACAGACCTCTTATAATACTTTGGACGACCTGGGCCTTCCTGATACAGAGAATGCCACATCTGTTGCACCTTCATTAACTCCTATTCATTTAGATGAAGAGGATGTACTTATATCCCAGATTGCAGATTACACAGCCCCAAAGACAACCAAAGGAAAAAGGAAGAACACAAGTAAGAGACTTGGCTGCCTTTCTGAGGGTCCCATCAACTCTCAATCATCAAGCACCACAACACAGCAAGAAAAACTTATCAAAGTTATAAAGCAGGTGAAGAAATAGATCATCGCTTAGCTAACTTATCAAGTATCATAGTGTCTTCATGTGTTGTTGTGTTTAAATGTTCTGTTGTTATTTTTAGCTATCATCTTCTTATCAATGTATTTCCATTTACACTTGCTAAGTTTTTTGACTGTAAAATGCCTTGGTACTTTTGGAGACATGCTTTCATTATGACTATAAGTTCGACTGTTATCTATGATGATGATGTGGTTTCTTTTGCCTATTAACTATTGTTCAGATTGCACAAACTTCATAAATGTTCATTCTACATCAGAAGATACACCGCTTATACTAGAAAAACTTATTTCACATTAAACCCCCTCCTAATCTTTCTTAACAATATTACCATGATGCCTACGCTTTCCGAAATAGGAACTTTCATTCATGGAATAACAAAACGTCATAGTTGAATCAGTAAACCAAGCATACGCAGTTTTTTCATTTCTTTTTTATTGGCTGTTGGAGGAAATAACTCCCATTCCAGTGGGATCATCATGCACGTTCACACATTGCTGCCAACATTTCATTCCGACTAAATAGATCAAACATTTAACATATTCAGCATCAACAATTTAAGACCTGATCATTTACTTTTACGAATATCGCTTTCCACGGTCATTGCCACATCAGAACTGGATGAAACACTATTCACGTTGATGCTAAAAAACTTAACTTATATACATTTATGACATCAATAATGGAGTAACCAACAAACATAATGCTCATGAAAAGACTGTCAACTAATAACTTAGTTATGTTATTTTTCCCATATCATGTATCTGCTCCATCATTGATTACTGTTACCACAAATTAATCAAATAGTTGGACCACCATACAAGAACGCATTGTTATTCTCCAAAGCAGGTCATTCCATATGAATACGACAACTCAAACCCAATCAGTACACTTTTTCCACGCTGTGCAATTCTACTGGCGGTCTTTACCCTATATGCTGTGGACTTTAACAGTTGAAATACATCCAAACTATATGTATCTCCACCTCCATCTCTACCCAACATATTTACATCAGCTCTTTCTTCTCCTTCATTTCTTAAGACAACAAAAATGCAACTCCTACATCTTCCCACATCATATGTGTGTTGTTTTATGGCAGAAGCATTTTTTGTGTTCATGCATATATTTATATCTCAAGCTTCACATTTCATTGGCATTGCTCTGCAGATCACCATTCCTTCTCTGTGTTGTCCCATGCCACCATCTTTCATTTGAAGGTACCATTTCTACACCTATTTTCTGGTAAACATACATAAATGTGGTGTTATGTTCATCTTATCACTTTTGTCCATTCCTTTGTTAAATATAGTTGGGAAATGTCAAGAATTATGCCTACTTCTTATTACTCCCATATTAACATCTACTTCCACTCATTTTTTTTGAAAAAATTTCTTCTTTACTTTACATATGGCATTCTTGTGCTCACCCATTTTAGGAGAAACAATGACACAACCACACATTTCTTATTTTGTGTTTCAAACATCATTATTGTACTTTCATGGGGTAAATCTTTTCTTATTGCTGTTCAATTTTATTATAGTTAATAGTTATATCTGCCAAATAATAAAGACACAACAAAGTTCAAGTGTGAAAGCCATTCATGGTGCATCCATAACATGGAGAAAACAACCAAATCTCCAAATTGTTCGAATCGCTTAACTCAAAAGTCATCAGCTACGTCTCATAACAAGTTTCACATAGGGATTCACCAAACAAAGGCATATGCCTTGAGAGATATTACAAATACTCAAAACAGCTTACCAGGTCGTCCAACATGTCATAAGATTTCGGTTTTGTCCTATTCTCATCTTTGCAAAAATATACATATATATTGTCATGTCTTATTCCATATGTAAGTCATTTTTTCCAATCCCTTTTACTTATTCGTTCATTGATTCATTCCAATATTTACCCATAGGAAGTCAACACTACGTAGATGAATCTCCAGATCATCATGTATACAAGAGAAAACGTTCCAAATATAAAGGTCTCTTTACAAATGTCACTTCTGACACCAGAGTGGATCAAAGAGGTTCATTTCCAATTCCACTCATGAATTTCTCTTGCCTAAGTTTATCTTGTCAGATTATGAGATTAGCCTATCACATTATTTTTTTCATAATCAGCTTGCAAAAGAAACATCAGAAGAGTTCCACCGCCAGTGACTTTTGCCCATTTTTCATCACCGGTCAGTACATTTGGTGACCGTTGCCCAACCATCACTCCTACACCTATTGCACAGTAAGGCACTTCATCTACACTTCAAGGTACTTATATATCTACCTTTTTTTAGCATTGTTTTTCCTTAAAAGTTATCAATTCCATCATGAACTTGCCACTTTATTATTATAATGTTACTTTTAAAAAACTCCTTCTCATTATATCTTTACGCATTTCAATTCAGATTTAGAGGACACCAGATCATCTGCTACAAGTTCAGATCCCATTCCACTTACAACATCGCAATTGCAACATTTACATTAACTTATTATGCTATTAGCCTAAAACCTATTTTTTCCAATCAGTTTGCAACAAAAGAAGGAGAAGACGATGATCAACGCTTGAGCACCTTGACAATATTTCATCAGGAGGCAGTTTAATAGCTGAAGGTTACCCATCCATTACTTCTACGGCTATTACTTTTTGTACGCACTTCATGTAGCCTTCATGTTAAATCATACCATTGTTTATGCTTCAACCTTATTAGGTCTATCATACCATTGTCACTTAATGATCGTAATGTTTATCCTTAATATTTTATTATCTGCATATGTTTTTTACATAATTCAATGGTCTTGGAAATGATATTAATTCATAGGTACAGCTGTGCGAATTATATATATATTATGAAAAGCATCTTATTTACAATATATAGATGCAACTTCAAAAATATTTATTTATATCCAATTGTTATACTGTTATCATTTGTATGTAAACAACCTTGACTTCGCTGCCATTTTCATATATTATATATGATCACATATTATACTTTTATTTAACCATATCGTACTAATAAAGGTTTGAACTTTAAATTGCATCCCATTTGCTGTTGCATATTCATCACTTATTGTATCATCACCAATACAGTATGTTAATATCTCTTCAACAGATAAAGAGCAGCTTGCTTTACAAAACATTGATATCCTACTGTAGAAAAATGGAAAATCCCTTAAAGATTTCCCCTCTCTTCCTTCAACAGATGAATCACAAATCCTTGATGTCTCCAACAATCTCATCCTGCATGAGTTATCTTACAACAGGGAATCACTTCATTTTGAAGTTGATCAATTCGTTAGAGCCCTTAATTCAGAACAAAAGCATGTGATGGATGTCATCATTACTTCTTTGGACAACGTAAATGGTGGTTTCTTCTTCGTTTACGGCTATGGTGGAATAGGGAAAACTTTTTTTATGGAAGACGTTGACATCAACATTAAGGGCTAAGGGAGAGATAGTATTAACTTTTGCATCAAGTGGTATTTCTGCAACATTGTTGCCTTCTGGTAGGATAACACATTCACGGTTTTCTATACCTATTGAAATAACAGAATCCTTAATGTGCTCAATCAGACATGATTCACCTTTGGCTAATTTTATTTGAAGGACAAAGTTAATTATATGGGATGAAGCACCAATGGTTCAACGTTATTGCATAGAAGCATTCGATCGCATAATTAGAGATATCATGCATTCCTATGCACCATTTGGTGGGAAATGTATTGTTATGGGTGGTGACTTTCGACAAATTCTTCTAGTTATCCCAAAAGGAACGAGGGCAACAATCGTTTATGCATGCATAACTTCTTCCTACTTGTGGGATCATTGCAAAATTTTTTATCTTACAAAAAATATGCGCTTTAGATCATCTTCTGAAAGACATGATAATGTAGCACTTCAGTGGTTTTGTAATTGGCTATTAGATGTGGGAGATGGCAATTTGGGACACTTCAGAGATGGATTAGCCGAGATTGAAATACCACCGGCTCTGTTAATACCATCATTATCTAACCCTATGGAAACAATGGTAGCTTCAATTTATGAAAATATGGTTGCCAATTTAGGATGCAATGATTTCTTCAATGATAGAGCAATACTTGCACCAACGATTGAGGTTGTTAAAGAGATCAACTCTTATGTTTTATCATTGTTGCTTGGTGAAGAATATGAGTATTTAAGTTGTGACTCTGTTTGCAAGTCAACTGACGATATAGATAACTTTGATAACCTTTACACTACTGAGTTCTTGAATACAATAACAAGCTCTGGGTTACCTTCCCATAAGTTATCTTTGAAAGTTGGTGCACCTATCATGTTATTACGAAACATAGATCAAGCTGCTGGTTTGTGTAATGGTACACATCTACGTGTCACAAATCTAGGAAAATTTGTCATTGAAGGCATCACATTATATGGGTCAAACACAAATCAAAATATTTTGATTCATAGGATGGACTTGAATCCTTCAGAGACAAGATGGCCTTTCCGCATGGGTAGGAGACAATTTCCAGTTACTTTGTCATTTGCCATGACTATCAACAAGAGTCAAGGTTAATCTCTATGACATGTTGGCTTGTACTTGTCAAGACCTTGCTTCAGCCATGGACAACTATATGTTGCTTTATCAAGAGTCAAGAGCATGGATGGTCTCAAAATTTACGTCCTAGAAAATGGTTCATATGGTAGGAAAATAGCAAGTAATGTTGTATACAAAAAGATTTTCACTAATGTTCAACCGTCATTCACTATATAATCGATCGCGCCACATGAGGTTAGTTCAAACTTAGCTATCCAAGCCATTGTACTCATTTTAACTGTATCAATTTACAGCATTTCTACATGCACAACATTAATGCATAAGGTTTTGTTTTTGAGAAATTGTAACACTGATCTTCTATTGATTGGTAACATGAGCCAAATTCTTCCGCACATCGCGCGGGGAGAACACGCTAATTGTTACAATATAATAACTTATGGATCAACATTGCTCTTGATTGAAAGCTCCGAAGTAAATTTGAATCTAAACCTAAAACAAAAATTATTGTGACTGTCATTTTAGTATATTCAGCCAACTAATAGTCAAACTTAACCTAGATAACACTCAAAGCGAAATTGCTATGATTTAAATTTTTTTGGATAACATTACTCCCAAAACACTTTCAAGGTAACATTATTTTTGAGTGAAAACTTGCATGGCATAACTGAATCTTAACCCTATTACTTTTTTTGGCCCCAACAATCTTAACCCTATTACTAAACCATTTTTTTACTGGAAATAAGAGCATTTATCGTCTTCTCGAAGTTGAGAGGAGGGTGAACGATAAGATATATGATTGTTTTTTTAAAGCCACAAGCATATTCCCAATAAAGATAATACTATTTACCGTGTTGATGAGCACTAAATGTAAATACATCTTCAATGGAGATTCAAGTACAAATTTATTATGTTGGAATGACTAATCATTTATGCTATGCCCACCCCTTTTATACTCCTACTATATGTTATTGAGTTTGGAATATTGTCGGACACTAACTCTGAGGCATATCTCTCATTTGGGATTGTAAAAGACTAATTCCTTCCATTAAACTCGACGCAATTGGTCCATAATTTTCTTTTTCTTTTTCTAATTTTTGACTGGATTGAAAAAGAGTGGCTTGTAAGTTGAGATCAAATGTACTCATATTCTCATGATACAAAGTTGGGCCTTAGATATCGACAAAGCCCAATATTCTATAAACAATAATACCCAAGTAATTCACTGGACGCAGCCGTAACCTCTTACTTCCAGAAAATTAGGTATATATTAGTATTATGTAATTTATTTTGCACCAACTCATTTGCTAATTTTGAACCAACTAAACTTTTGCTAAAATTTTAAACATAATTAGGTATAAAATTTTTGCTAAAAAATAATTTACACCTCCTGAGTCAGGGTTCTAGGTTCGCCACTGAGAGTCCCAATATATACACACTCCTCCAGGCTCCAGTCCTTCACACATTTATCACTTGTTTAATTTAAAGTTCTTCGTGAAAAATATATCATAGTAACTCATTTAACTAACTTTTTTTTAATCTAGTTAAATTAGTTAATTATATTTTACGTTAAAAATTGAAGGAATATATATATATATATATGTTTATATGTATATTGTATATGCTAAAAATTAAAACTGATGGGAAGATTTATATATGGAGCCTTACACAAAACACACATCATGTGTGCGTGTATGAAATTGAATGAAAGTTTTGAACACAAATTTGTTAAACGGGTGAATGCCTTTTTTGTATTTCTTAGTTTGGTATAAAAGGAGAAATTATAGTTTTAGTATCTAAGCATATGTTTGATTCTCTAAATTGACATCAAATATAAATTTCGTCATTTAAATTTTAAAAAAAGTATTTTTAATCCTTGAGTTTTAATATTGTGTTAGTTTCATTTAATGAAATATGCTAATTTAAGAAATTAAAACGGTAATGTTACATTAAAGATTGTATTAAAGAGAATTGGGGTTTAGGGCTAGAAAGTATACATACTTTGTTTATTTAGAAATGTAAAATGTGGCTGCTGATTAGATTACTCACAGTACTGATAATAATTTTTGTATGTATGATCCTCCTCCTCATCACTTGTTGGATGGAGAAGTTGATCATAACTAGACTTTTTTTATTGTATTGATTTCTTTTAAGTTGATCATAACTACAATATTATTAAAAAAAAGAAATGTAAAATTAGTTTTGCATCAAGAAATGAATATAATGCACATTATATTCATTGTCTAAACAAAAAATTTAATGCAACATGAAGATCAGAATTTGTTTTGAAGACTAACACGTATATATGTGTTCAAAAATACTCATCACATCGATATTCTGTTACATAAGATTCGTGTTATATATAAACTACATTTTTGCTTTAACTAAAAGTTTAATGCTCTTCTTTTAATTTTTACGCTTAATTAATTGAATGTCTCTTTTATCTTTTTCTCATTTATTATCTTTCACTATTATCTTCGTAAATAAAGGTATACTTAAAAAAATCGTATCTCTTACATATTCATTATTTTTAAATAATTTTAACCGCGAGTTCGTTTTACTTAATTTAATCAATTGTTACTTAAAAAAAGACCGGAGTGAGTATAAAATATAAGGAGAAATATAAGGATAAGCCCCCCGTTGAGAAATTAACTATAAAATGAGACCTTCTAGTTCATGCAACTAAGTTTCCACATGATGCAATTGACTTCCCAATATGCAACTAAAAGTGCAATGACAAGTCTCATTTTGTAATTAAATTTTTAATGGAGTGTTTATCTCCAATTCTTCCTAACATATAAAAATACTTGAAGTACATTGGGAAATTTACAATCAAGTCCCAAATAGAAGAATTAATGAATAAAATGTCCTAAAGATTTATAAAATTACCATAAAATCCCAGGAGTAGAGGCTGAGGTTGTTAATGAAAGCTGGTAAGGTTGTCAATGGCCTTGTTTGGCGGAGTGTTTGCAAAAGCCAAACGCACGTTCAATAGTATTTTTCCGCAAAACGAGATAATCTTCTTCACATATGTACTTCAACTTGCGTAAAAGTACTTCGCTATCACATTCTCAAACGGGCACAATGACAACCTCAACAGCAACTCCTGGAACCTTTTGATAATTTTGAAAACTTTTATTCATTAATTTTTCTATTTGTGACCTGATTACAAATTTTCCAGATACATTTATTACATGTAGAACCAGGGCAGTAAAATCTGTCCATAAGATTGACATGGGTAAATTAATCGAAGTATGAAATGAGGGCCCACATAAGTTAAGTGAAGGAACTGAACTTGCACGGAAGAGTTAGCAATTTGTGAAAGCAACATAACAACACGAAACTTCTCATTCAATGGACAGAGTTTGCTTTAAGGTGAAAGTGTGTGTTTGGGAATCCGTTGGGAGAATGGATTTTGCAGATTTTGAGACATTTTGTGGATTTCGAGATGGTTTTACGGATTTCAAGATGGTTTTTATGGATTTCGAGATGGTTTTTACAGATTTCGAGATGGTTTTATCTCGGCTTACGTGCACCGTTTTGGTAACGGTGTAACCAAACACGCACAAAAGCATCAATCAACAAGTTTGTTTCTCTTCTACATTCTGAAGTGAGTGAATATACATCATTTCTTTAATTTCTTTTTATCTTTGGGATATAATGGATGAATAAATAATACAGCATTTCTAAACACAAAGAAAAGGAAATGTTTGGTTTTGTTTTTTTTGTTTTTTTATAAAACTGTTTTTTAAAATAATTAAAAATAAAAAATATGTTTGGATGATTGCTGTTAAATTATATTTGAGAATAAGCATACTTAGATTAGATAGCAGAATTTCAATGATAACATAAGTTCATTAAATATAAAAGAGAATTGAAAAGGATAATAAGAGAAAATAGAATTAATTAGAGGTAAAGCTAATAAAAAGTACATTCAATGTTTGGGAAACCATCAACTAAGAGCTCGTTTGGAAGTTATTTTGAAAATAGCTTTTATAGATTCAGAGACAAAACCTAGGTTTTTGAGAATAGATTTTGAAAAATAGCTTTTACAGATTCCGAGGCAAAACCTAGGTTTTGAAAAGTGGCTTATGTTTGAGAAGTTATTAGCTTTTACGGATTCCGAGGCAAAAAAGTAAGTAGGAAAGAGAAAGAATGAAAAGTAGGAAAGAGGAAAGAGAAGAAAGAAAAAGTATGAAAGAAGAAATAGAAAGAAAGAAAAAGTAGGAAAGATGAAACGGAAATGGAAAGAAGGAAAAAGTATGAAAGATAAAAGAGAAATAAGAAAAAAAAGTAGGAAAGAAAAAAGAGGAAAAAGTAGGTTTCAAAACAAGGTTTTGTAACCAAAATAGCTTTTCTGAAAAAAAATTTGTGCTTGGACAAAACCTAGATTTTGGGGTAAAATCTAGGTTTTGAAACCAAACCTAGATTTTAGGAAAATGAGGCAAACAAGCCCTAAATCTTATAGAAGGACTGATTCAAAAATTTGGATCTTAGAATCCGAGGGAATATTTGATAAGATTTGATATGCTCATGTTTCCCACCAGTATTCTTATCAAAAGAACAAGTTATTTCCAAACAAAAAGCAAAAAAAATGGTTAAAGAAGAATTGGGGATAAGTACCTCGTTGGAAAGAAAGTAACTGTAAAATAAAACATGTTAAATTATGCAACTGACTTTCCATATTATGCAACCGGACTTTCACATTATGTAACTAATCTTCTTTATATGCAATTGAGTTTCTACAAGAATCTAATGACACGTCGCATCCTCTAATTAGTTTATAAGGAATCCATGGAAATTAAAGCATATTAAGGAATCGTTTTTGTTTTTATTTGGTTCAATTTTAATAGGAAATCATGAAAAGAAAAGAAAAGAAAAAAAAGAAGAAAGAGAGAATAATAATGAATGGAAACAAAATTGAAATAGGCTTTTGAAGGGTCGGATCTCAATTGGTCCAATGTGTCAATGGGCTCGTTTGGTAACGCGATAGAGAAGTACTTTTACGCAAGTCGAGGTAAATATGTGAAGAAAATTATCTTGTTTTGCGAAAAAATACTGTTAAACGTACTTTTAAGTGAGAGTTGAGTGTTTTCAAATAAGTACAATAAGTAAAGGAATAATATAAAAACAGAAGAAAGAAGCTGAACCCCCAGGTTTAGAATGGTGCACAATCTCACAGGTTTGTTTCTTTCCAATAAACAGTTATGTGTGGGCCTTCCATGACTAAAGATAAGCTCTTACCCAAATAAAGGTGTTTTCTCTTTTTTTTTAAAAAAATTAGGAAGAACAATATATGAAGGCTATCAAAATGAAATAAAATGTGAGAATATTAAAATAATCCCCTGATATGGTTTAATTCCTATGCAATTCTTTAGGACTATTCTTCAATTAATTTTTTTATAACATGTCTTAATTACTCTTGGTCAAATTAGTTGTCATCATTGTATTTGTTGCTACCATTCGACAAATTAAAATTGGTACTTTTTAAATCATTCATTATCATTTCTTTGTTTTTTAAATTAAGAGAATTCACTACCAGAAAAATGTCATTTAGCGACAGAAAAATCCATCGCTAAATGAAAATTAACGACCCTCATTTTAGCTACAGAAAATAGCCATTTAACGATAAATTTTCTATCGCTAAATGTCATTTTTTTGATAGTGATTCCACCGTAAGCTTTAATCCCGAACTAGTCTCTAAAGACGTAAGAATGATTAGACGTAATGATAGTAATAATTCCCTCATTCAAAGTTTTATTTGTTTGGTGGGATATTTTTTTTTTGGTTCAACGGTGGATATAGTTTTTCAAACTCGGTTTTTTAATTACTGTCAATTTACACATATGTATAAAATCAAGTCAATACCATGATCAAGTTCAGAATCTCAGCCAAGCTTAACTAATAGGGCTGTGCAACTTGCCTTTTGTAACATTCTGAATTTGTAATTATGGGGATTAAGTATTAATTAAGCCAATGATCTGGGTTTTGTTTGAGGTTTAGTGACTTAAGGATGAAGATTAAGAGTCATACTATTAGTTTCTTTGAGCAATCTTGGTATATTTGGGAGATTAAAAGGGTCAAATGATATTATTTTTGAGTGATTCCAAAAATATTTTTATAAAGTTGCGTCATATTTGCTGAGGAATCCATAGTGAATCCAACACAGATCGGTGGCCAATTTTGGATCATTTTTTGTGTGTTACAAATGGAAGAAATTATTCATGGTATATCTAAGTAAAAAAATTTAAATACAAGTTTTAAAGATTACATATTTATAAGTTTAATTTAATTAAACTCTCCTTGTCAGATAGCAAGAGGATTGTCCGTCAAGAGAGTCATATCAATACAAATGATTAAATATTCTATGTTTGGTATGGTGGAATTGGAAATGGAATTCATTTCCTATGTTTGGTATGGTGGAATTGGGGGTTGAATTGGAAATAGAAATGGAAATGAAATTCAAAATGGGTAGAAATGAATTCCATGATGTAACCCATACAATTGTATTTAATTCCATGGAATTAATTTTTTGACCCATCATTTTTTCTTATATTTATATCCATTTCCATCTCCATCTCCATCTCCATTTTCACCAAAATCAATTCTAATGTACCAAATGAGCTAAAGATATTAAGAGATATTTTTTTTACAAATAACTAATTTAACTAATTTTTTGTATATGAAAAATTAATTATTATCTAGCTCTACTAAAGGAGTAGTTTTTTTTTTTTCATCTGAAATATTGTTGCTGGATTAAACAACTAATATTCGTACATCATATCTACAACAAAGATTTACAAAAACATCCAAAAATAACAGTCCCAACAACGAGATATTGGTTATCCGATTCATGTCTAAGTGTTCTAGGTTTAACTCCTTTCTGTCACAAAAGAAAAAAGATATACAAGATAGCAAATACTAAATCATATTAGCAAAATCAACATCATCTACACGTTATTAAAAAGAAAACACAATTAAACATAATTGTTCCTTGGTTTATCATCACTTCTAGGTTCTCAAAATCTATGTTGGAATCTGAAAAAGCCCATTAGAGTCTCAAAACCAAGTCAAAGTCTAAGCTGCTATGGGTGAGTGGGCCACAGAAAATTCTGAGATTGGTTGTTCAACGTATCTAAATAAATTTCTGTCAACTTGATCTTTATTTTTTTCATAACTATATACCTAAATCACCAAATCTAATTTGGCTCGTTTGTTGCACAGAATTCATTTTAATGGATATGAAAATTAATATGGAACTGAAAATGTAGTTTAAAAGTATGTTTGGTATGTCATGAAAATAAAACATGAATTTTTACATGAAAAAACCTAAAAGCCCTTCAAAATTTAAAAAAAATCTTTTTTTATTTTTTGTAGATTTAAAATGAGTTCAATGCTTTTTTGTCCAATTCCATGCATTTTTGTCCAATTTCACACCTTATCTCATGGAATTGATTTCCATGCATTTTGATTGAATTGGCTTCCACATGGAAGACAATTTCATGATACCAAACAAGCTCTATCATGGAAATGATTTTCATATTTATATCCACCCATCCCAATTTCATGGTACCAAACAAACCATAAAGGTATATCTCACAAAGATCTTTTCTGCATTTATACAGATTCAAACTTAGAGATAAACTTAAGTGGTCAAAACCTGTTACATTATAACTAACGTCTGTTAGTCACATTGATATTTACACTTTTAAAGTAAAAGTCACTTTTACAAATGTTGATCTCCACAAACCTAACATTTGACAATTTCTTTGAATAGACACTAATAATCATAATTTTAAGGGAGTCATACAAATAAAAAGTTCGCAGTTAACTTCCATCATCAATCCCGACCTCTTACAAAAACTATCATATATACTATGAGAAGACTTGGCAAAATAATCAGTATGACATATATTTTTCCTATTCGTGAAAATTACAAAAAGATCAACGATACTCACATTATTATTTTTGCCCAACACAAAGGTATTAATTAGCATTTATTTGTTTATAAAGATGGTCAATATATAATAATGATTCACTCTATACATGCGAAGTTTGTAACGTCCCCTACCACAATGAATAGTTGAATTTCAATGTTAATGATCGGAGACCATTCAATTTTATGATTAGACATATGTCTGTGCGTCACAAACACAAACCAATAGACGCCACGTCGTTTTACTTTCCTCTTAATTTCTTTGGTGGATGCACTCTCCATTCACACTTGACCAATCCAAAATTAGTGTCTATTATGAGAAACTCTTGTTTTTTTCCTGTAATTTTGGGGGGGGGGGGTTTGGTTAACATTGGAAAGAACTACGTATTATATATTTATTAATTACTCTATTTTTTAGTGACAATTTGAGTTACTGATTATAGATGGACTGGATTTGAGAATTTAAAATTGTCAATGCTAGAAATTCATAAAATAAAAAATTACGATGTGTATAACCTTGGAGTAGTACATTGCGAAGATAAATCATTGGTGAATTATAGTTTTCAAATCAATTACGATGTGACATATAGTTTGATGCTAGTCGTTATCACTCATCGGGACTGCACAATGCAATGTTATTCCAATCACAGTGCCGATTTGTCCTCTCTCTCTCTCTCTCTCTCTCTCTCCACACACATATTTTTTTTTTGCCTGAAACACACACACATATATATATATATATAACCAAAGTTTGTTTTATACCATCATTATTAAGTATTTGACATGGTGCTCGTTTAGAAATACGAAAGAGAAGTACTTTTACTTAAGTTGAGATAAATGTTTGAAAGAGATTATCTTATTTTACGAAAAAACACTGTTGAACGTGCGTTTGACTTTTGGAAACGCTCCGTCAAATAAACAAATGGTTCAAGTACTCAATTTCTTATCAAGTATTCAAGTTGAACTAAAGATCGGTTTATCAACATAATATTTAAATATTGAGTTGATGAATAAATTAATGAGTGCATACATCTTAGAAGTTTTTTTTTTCATAGACTACTCATAACATTATGTTTTATACCATCTATATTTTTTATTTAAGAATTGGATTAATATCATTGTTGGTCTTTGTTATTTGATCAAATTTTAGATTTTGTCCATATAGTTTTAAATCATTGGTTTTGATTTCTATTATCACATAAAAACTTATACTACTACACAAGGTACTTTTTACGTCCTATTTTTAACTCAATAGGTGCCCTTTCTCGGGGGTGTATATGTGAGGGGAGTAGAAAGTTAGGGCTTACGGCGCCCTATATGGTGAGAGGCACCGTAGGTGAGACCTAAAAAAAAGTTGACACAAATACTGTACAAGGTCCTATTAAAGAGTTCAATAATAAAGGAAATAGTGAATTATATAAAACGTAAAAAAATGATATCATCAATTGAAGATAAGAATATAAAAAACTTACAAGATTGCAAATTGAAGCCATGCTATATCGAGGTCCTCCAGACATAGGAATTGTTTCACATCATCCTTGTCGATAACGAATTCATACGTTAGATCACGACCAACAATCCCATCAACCATCTGCATGGTTACGGCTGTAAATTTTTCTCGTTGCTGCCGCAGCCGTGACAAGGATGGGAATTTTGCAGCTTCTTTTGGGTCCTGGTAAAGTAGAGAATACAGATTATAAATATAATGTCGGAAAAAAATTAAGTAAGATCATAAGATGGCTACTACCTCGTGAGGTGTTGTAGGTGTAGAAATGAGATTTTTCAGCCAAAGAATGAAGCAACCCTTAGATTGGCCTAAATGGAGCACCTCTCGATCATGGACTGGGACATAGGAGCCTTCCTCACCATCTTCAATACATGTCACCAATACACGAGACAAGCTATCAGGAATTGGCATAGAATGGTGCGTAGTAGCTTGCCTGTAAAAATAAGCATGGGCAACGGCACATATTGGCTCATCCAGGTAGAGAGTACAATCCTCTCTAACTTCTTCTGCGGGGGAATTAGGGGAAGGGTCACCTAGTACTACTATCTCAAGCGAATTATTGCTATCTTTGCTACTGGGAAATACAGGGGAATCGATATTCTTCAATTCCTCAATCAGCTTCCCCGATTTCAGGAGAGCTCTCATCTCAGCTCTCAACTGAGCTTTCATCTCAGCTCCCAACTCAGCCATCATCTCAGCTCTCATCTCCTCACGCATATTTTTCATCATCTGGTTTTGTATCTGGCGTTGAGCGTCAAACTCAGCTAGGAGTGATTGCTGCATCTCAGCTACTCTAGAT
>JANTPZ010116505.1:0-16537 GCA_025593235.1 Vachellia pachyceras
AGAGCCTACACAAGAAGGTTCATAGTTAGTTCCTACATCATTCTATATGGATAAGAACACTTGGGGCGCAGACATACAACCCTGAAATTCTGCAGATTTACTTACAGGTACCCAAGTGCCAACAAGAATTTCAGCTCCAGCTGCTGCAAGAGATTTTGCTATTGCCCAACCATATCCATTGTCATCAGCCACACCAGCAATGAAAGCCCTTTTACCTACACAGCATCTTACTTTTAGTGAAAGTACATATTGTTTCTATTCAGAGATTATTATTAAAGAGAAATACCAGCAAAATTGTGTATGACTGATATGAAATATTAGATAACAGCCAAAAATATTTAGGGAATGTGAAGGTAACAAGACGAAGACATAGTAATAACGAACTCATAAAAACAAAGTGAAAGACATAATCTTGCAATGCATATATTATTCAAGTACCTCAGTGGCAAAGTCTCCCTTTAGATAGTTTAAATACAGTCATACTTATACAACTTAGAACTGATTTACCGGGTTGATGATGTTTCAAACCCTTCAAGTGAAATAGTAAGTCAATGCTTGGTAGAGTATATTTTGGAATGAGTAACCATGTGAAAAGGGCAAAAAGAAGTTATGTTGTCATGGTATGTCTCCTGAAAGTGGTTAACACAATACAAGACTTATATGGACAGGACTGGATAATTGTAATATAACAGAACCCAACAGGAAGCAATTTAGAGCAGAACCACCCAATTCAATAGACAGACATCAAAGTGTATGAGCAAAAATGTAAATTAAAACAAAATAGGCATGGAGGATTTCCAGACAAAAGAAGTATAACCTTTCAAATCAATAGGCAGTCCCGAGACTGGCTTGTTTTCACTAGATTCAGACATTGCCTTCGTTACAAATTTGTCAAACTTTATGGAACGTGATGTAAGGCTCTGCTGGAAAGGTTGCACTGATGCAACATGACAGACACTTGCAAGTCCATCCCATGATCTTCCCTTGGACTTGCCAATAAAAACTGCAGTGCTTGCATTTGCGTGCTTTTGAGAAGGAACACAGGGCCTCAAGAACGCAATTTGCAAGTTAGAAACTGATGCTGTCGCCATCTTGATGAATGCAATTTGACAGCAGACAATTAGACATGCACAGAAAACTAATATGAGCACCAATACAAAAATACATTAACACATATTCATAGATATCTCAAATGTAAATGGAAAAATACCAAATAGGTACAACTTGATGAAAAGTAAAGGCGGCCTAAGTGCTCATCATTTAAAAAATATTCCATTTATTCAATTATGAACAGTGACTATAGCATTAAGCACATTGCACCTTTCACCTAGAAGCTCATAACTAGTATCATCACAACAGGTACTTGAAAATTTAACGAATACAATAGTTCATATTACTATTATGAATTATACAAATACTTGGTTGAGACATTTTTACATTAAGGATAAACAATTAAAAAGCATCTGAGACACGAGAGCGGACGTTAACAAGAATAACCAACTCCAAGGGTAAATGCAATATGAAATGATCAGGTTATTAAAGAAACAGATTCTCCTCGACGATCAAAAGGTTGGACTGAAAAGTGATAACCTATGCCGAATTATTTCAACCAGTTTCCTCTAGAGGAAATTCGTCTTAAAGACATCACTTTCAGAATGCCAGCAATCTTATGTTTATATACTATTAGAAAAACAACAAAGATAACAAATAAAAAAAGGGTTTGAAAATAATCCCATTTAATCTCGATCCCAGAGGCGTCTAATTTCTAAGCAAGTCCAAATTTTCAACCTCCATGATAACGGAGCCACCCAGCCACAGAAGCAACAGAGACCATTCCAGAACACAATGCTTCTAATCAATACCAGATCCATTTCAAATGAAACCCTCACTTGTTCAACAACGCAAAGAAGAAAAGCGAGAATAGAGAGAGAAGGAGGGCGTGGATTTACCTGTGAGCTAGTAAAAGGGCCAATGCAGAGAGACAAAAAATTCGAGAAGTCGAGTAGAAATGGGAAAGGGACGGTTTTGTGGATTTTGTTTATATAACAGCTCAAAAGTATGTTGAGGGGAGAGAAGGAAGAGAAAGTCCTCGCGTCTATGGCTATGATGAGGTCGATGAAAACAATGCTGTGTTTTACGAGGCGGCTCAGTGCAGTTGGAGAGCACTCCTCGCAAGTATCGAACCAGTAATCCTAAGTACAACGGGCCAGCGGAAATGCACGTGCGTTTCACGTGAAATACCTTTATACACAGTACACACAGGAAAATACTTGATGCTCAATATAAATTATCCAGTCATATGCCGTTTATTTTTGAAATATTATCATTTAACAAACTCATACTATAATAGATAGAATTCGTAATAATCAAATTCGATGATGAATTAGAGTAGTAGCGGTTGAGAAAAAAGGGGTGAAAAATCATTTTTAATATGGTTCAAATATGTTCTTAGAAGGCCATTTGAGGCACATCAAACAATGTGGATACGAAATGAATAGGAGTAGAGGAAGATCAAAGTTCGCTCTCAAAGAGGTTATAGAGAGATCTTTTAGTTAATAATATATTCATGTATATGATCTACGATAGAACAAAATAATAACGTGTTATCAATGTAACTGACTCTATCCAATAGGATAAGGCTCTGTTGTTGTATCATTTAACAAAAAAAAATCCACATAATAAAATATGGGAAACGTGATCATATGTAATTGAAGAACTAGATATAGTATGTATTAGAAACTTAATGTAAATATGGTCATATGAAAATAGAATAATACTCAAATAATTCAGTAATAAGATTAAATTTTAAAAATTGGTTAGAAATTGTAACTTTTAAACAAAATAGTGTGAGTCCCGAGCTTTACATGAAATTTATTATTACATTCAATACGAGATTCAATTGACTAATTTAGGGAGATTAAAAAGTTTAATAAATTACTTGGTTATAGCATATATTACATTATATTTAATATCTAAAATAGTTATATGTATAATTAGATTATATATAAATTTATAAGTTAGAAAAAATAGTTTGATGAAAAATTATAAATACAAAGAAGTAATTTATTTAGTTTTTAGTCTCTCCAAACGAATCACTTGGACCTTATATTATCAACCCAATAGAGTGATTAATATGTAATGATACTTAGAGCTTATTTGGCTTCCCATCCTGAAACCTAAGTTTGATTTTAAAACTTAGGTTTTATCCAAGTACTCACATTTTTTAGAAAAGCTATTTTAGATACAAAACCTCGTTTTAAAACCTAGGTTTTGAGAAGTTATTTGCTTGTCAAATCACAACCTCTCATAATAAATTTTCTTTTTTCTACTTTTTATCTCTTTCTCTTTCCTCTTTCCTACATATTTTTTTGTCTCGAACGCCGTAAAAGCCAATAACTTCTTAAACACAATCTTTTAAAATTTAGATTTTGAAACCTAAGTTTTACCCCAGTATCCATAAAAGCTATTCTTTAAAACATATATTTTACTTTGAAATTCGTAAAAGCTATTCTGAAAGGGATAAGTTTTTATACATTATACATCACAATTTTTTTGTGATAAAAGATTTGTGCAAATCACACAATTTTTTACCTAACGTGTATATATATTGATACAGTGCTGCATTGATACTTTTTTTAAGGGCAAATTGGTGAGAAATCCCTATTGGGAAATTTATTATCCATAAGGATCTGAATTGTTTTGCAATTTGAAGGTCCTTCATGGAATCATGGATAATGAATTAAATGTTGAAAAGACTTGAGCTTTAAGCATCACTCGCAGAGTCACGTCGCCATCGCCATTCCTGAAGCTTGGTCGAGTTGCAGTCGAAACTGATAGCTACATTGTCCTTCAGCGGCATCCTTTGTGGGCTTCCTTCATTCTTTTCATCTATTTGGTAGGCCACCTAACCAAGATATTAATCATTATTTCTTTTTCCTCTTACTGGACATGTTCGTTAGCATAAGTAAGAACTCGCTCGCAAGATATGATTTGGTTTTGGTGTCTCTCCAAGAGGCCAATCTTTTCTTCTTCTGATACCTAAGAATGACATACAGCCTTTCTCATAACTTGCACAGTGCAAACTCTGCAAGTAAACATGTTATCGAAAGCTCGAACACTAACCAAAGCTATTGTAAATATTGTGTGTGGGTGTGTCAAAAGGGAAAAGTCTCGAATTATTTGGGATTGTGGGTTCAAGTGAATATTTGGTAAAATATAATTTGAACTAATAAACGAGTTAAGAGGATGAAAGAGCTTACACATGATAAAGGCCACTAGAGATAAATCTGGCAATTCTCTTACCCTTTATGTGCAAGTTAATTGTGTATTGAGCACCTTTTATTAAAATCTTTATGGAAATAAAAATACTATTTTCAAATAAAGTTTCGGCCAAGAAATTTTAGTGTTTACTGTGAAATCTGAAATTTGAAAACTCTTAATTTTATTATCAACATTTATTCTTTTAATCACCATTGATTATCTATTAAAGCAACAATTTTTCAGGAGGATATTAAAGGCTATGTACCGTTGAGATTTGCTCTAGTGGTACTTAATCATGTCAATAAAAGCCATATAACAGTATTCTCCTTTTAAAGTTGAAAAGCAACGCATGTAGAAATTCCTTTAATGACATTTAAAAGCATTTAATAGCATTGAAGAGGTTGAAAAAGCAATGGTCATGGAAATTCTTTTAATGGTATTTAAAAGCATTTGATAATATTTAAGAGGTTGAAAAAGCAACACTCGTTAAAATTCATTTGATGGCATTTGAGAGCATTTATTTGATGGCATTTGAAACTATTATAAAGATTTGAAAAAAGAAACGTACATGGGCATTTGAGCGCATTTATTTGATGGCATTTGAGACTATTATGAAGATTTAAAAAAAGGAAACATACATGAATAATAGTTAGGCTCGATTTACGTTTTTTGGTTGTTTTTGGAAGAGGAATGACGTGTTTTTTACAAGGGTTGGCTGAACAGTTTTTATAATTGAAAGATACAATAAGGAGCCATATAGAAGAGAATACAAAAAATTTGCATTTGAGTTTTTTGCACCTCTCTTCCTCCTTCTCCTATGACAGATCATTTTACTTGCTGAGTTATACTTTTTGCTATTCTGCTCACCTTGTCTTACAGTAAAAATCCGTTTAATCCTAGGAAATGCCTCATCTTGCTTAGCTGGTGGTTGCAGAATAGCTCTTAAGGACAGTGTCCTTGGACGTGACTCGGGTTGATTTTCATTTTGTAGGTGTTTCCAACTACAATCTTAAGAGCTATCTATTATCATGGAGTCACATAACACTACTACTTGACCCAATGATGTTTTCTCAGTGTCTATTCCGACTGCGGTGCCCCTTTCGAGATTGTTCCTTGACACTTCAAAGATAGACCAATTCAATGGGAAAAATTTTAAACGTTGGTGGAGCGAATCTACACCCTCCTAGATTTGCATGGAGTAGTTGCCGCCCTTACGCAACCTAAACCATTGGCTGATGCTAATCAATCCCAAAAGGACACTTAGGTGTATGCCAATAAGATTTTCATACACACCTTAATTAACACTTTGTCTAATGACCTTTTTTATCTTTACTGTGTCTACAAGGAGGCGAGTAAAATATATGAGTCTCTCATTCTCAAGTACACTACTGAAGACACCGGTAAATAAAAGTTCGTGGTAAGGAACTTTTATAAGTGGGAGATGACTGATGAGACTGACATAAAACTCCATATCAATGAGTACCACAAATTATTGGTGGAGCTTAGAGCTAAGAAAATCAACCTGCCAGATGAGTTCATTGCAGGTGTGCTGATCGAAAAGCTACCAGAGGCGTAGAGTGATTATAAACAGCAATTAAAGCATAAACAGAAGTAGTTGTCTTTATCAGATCTGATCACTCATATCATTATCGAAGACACAAACAGGAAGGCGATAAAAGCTGCAAAAGGGAATGAATTTGCTACTAAAGCAAATTTGGTGGAATCAAAACCACGCTCCAAGAGGTATGATTCCAAAAATAAAAGTAAGAAATCTGGTTACAAGCCCAATACCACTAACCTCCCCTTCAAGAAAAAGGGAAATTGTTTTGTTTGTGGCAAACCAGGGCACCATGCAGCACAATGCAGAAAGAGGAGTACAGAAGGCAATTATCAAAGAAGCAATAATCCTCCGAAGCCAAATGTGAATTTGGTTGAAGGAGATGATGCCAATAATGATGAAATCATTATAGAAGTGGTTTCTCAAGCACTCCTGATCTCTGATGTGGAAAAATGGGTGGTAGATTCAGGAGTCACCAAGCACATATATGCAAATAAAGAAATGTTTACTTCCTTTGAAGAAGGGGAAGATCGTATCTATCTCCCTGACTCCCGAACTACTAAATTTCAAGGAAGAGGCAAAATGATGCTTAAGATCACATCAGAAAAGATCCTGTCACTAAATGATATGCTGTATGTACCTGAGGTCAAGGCAAACTTGGTCTCTTTGGCCTTGCTTGTGAATGATGGGATTAAAGTGTCTTTTGAGTCTGACAAGATTGTCATGACTAAGAATAATGTGTTGATTGGGAAATACTATTGTAACCAAGGACTATTTGTGTTAAATATTGCTTATATGTATGATAATGCATCTTCTTCTGCTTACTTGATTGATTCTTTTGATATATGGCATGCTAGATTATGGTATATAAATAGGTCCTATATAAAAAGGTTGCAACATCTTGGGTTAACATCTAAGATAAAAAAAATAATGGTATTAAGAAATGTGAGGTTTGTGCAAAAACCAAGCAAACTAAGAAAACTCATTTCACTACTAAAAGAGAAACTGAATTGTTATCCTTAATTCATACTGATTTAGGGGATTTAAATCAAATTGAGACAAGAGGTGGAAAAAGATATTATATAACTTTTATTGATGATTTTTCAAGATATACTAGAATATATTTATTACGAAATAAAGATGAAGCATTTGAAAAGTTTGTTTTATATAAAGCAAAAGTAGAAAATCAACTTAATAGAAAAATTAAAAGAGTTGGATCGAATAGAGGAGGGGAATATTTAACTATAAATGATTTTTGTGAAAAAGAAATGATAATTCACGAAGTAACTCCTCCTTATTCACCAGAGTCTAAGAGCGTTGCAAAAAGGAAAAATAGAACTTTAAAAGAGATTATGATTGCTTTACTTGTAAGTTCTGCTGCACTTGATAACTTGTGGGGTGAAGCATTACTATCTGCTTGTTTTTTACAAAATAGAATTCCCCATAGAAAAACAAATAAGACACCATATAAGTTGTGGAAAGGTTTTGTACCCAATCTTCAATACTTGAAAGTGTGGGGGTGTCTTGCTAAAGTTTTATTACCTGATTCAAAAAAGAGAAAAATTGGTTCTAAAACTTCTGATTGCATGTTTATTGGTTATTCCAAACAAAATGATGCTTATCGTTTCTTAGTTTTGAAAAGTGATGTTTTGGATCGTAATTAAAACAAAAGAAGCAAAAAATTTTAAACATATTTTTCCTTTGAAAGTTGGGCACATTCCTAAAAAAATTGAAAATCCAAATCATTCTTTTGAACAAATTTCAAATGAATATTCAGTTGAGAATTTACAGAGAAGTAAAAGACAAAGAAAAGAAAAATCTTTTGGAGATGAATTTTATTTTTATAATGGCATTTAAAAGCATTTGATAGCATTTAAGAGGTTGGAAAAACAACGCTCATAGAAATTCTTTTAATGGTATTTAAAAGCATTTGATAACATTTAAGAGGTTGAAAAAGCAACGCTCATTGAAATTCATTTGATGGCATTTAAGACTATTATGAAGATTTGAAAAAAGAAATGTACATGGGCATTTGAGACCATTTATTTGATGGCATTTAGACTATTATGAAGATTTGAAAAAAAGGAAATCTACATGAATAACAGTAAGGCTCGATTTACGTTTTTTATGGCTTTTTTGGAAGAGGACTGACACATTTTTTACGAGGGGTGGTTGAATAGTTTTATAATTGAAAGATACAATAAGGGGCCATAGAGAAGAGAATACAAAAAATTTGCATTTGAGTTTTCTTGCACCTCTCTTCCTCCTCCTCTGATAGATCATTTTACTTGCTAAGTTATACTTTTGCTATTCTACTCACCCTGTTTTGCAGAAAGAATCCGTTTAATCCTAGGGAGTGCTACATCTTGCTTAGCTGGTGGTTACGGAACAGCTCTTAAAGACAGTGTCATTGGATGCGACTTGGGTTGATTTTCATTTTGCAGGTGTTTCCAACTACAAAAGCTCATAACTTGCTTTCTTCCTTCATTCTTTTCACTGTTATTGCTTATTTTCTGCGACAATTTCAATACTTTTCTGATGCCCCACATTATGGGTCTGATCAACCCTTTTCTCTTTGAACCTTTATTTTTTGATGTTTTACAAGCCGTTTACTTTAAGTTGCAAGTTATGTTTTCATTTGTAATGAAACGGTTGAATCACTGCTTTGTGTTTGCGATTATGAGAATATTGGCAATTGAATCTCTTTTCTTAGTATTCTGTTTGTCTTATAAAAATTCTAAATGTATTACTATGTTGACCTGATCCCTTGGGGCACCAGCATGTAATAGAGTAACATTGCATTCATTGTTTTAGAGATTATTTGTGGTTATAGTACTCTGATTTTGCTGTAATAGAGTAACATTGTATTCGTAGTTATAGAAATTATTTGTGTGCTCATCAGACTCATAACTATTTTTAATTGATAGGATGGTAGTTGATTATCTATTTTAACAATTAATCAGTGGTATAATGATCTTGAGATTGTGTTTGGAGATGCTTTTGCCCTTTTTGGTGCGTAGGAATGGAATAGAATTCATCTTCTCCCATTCTAAGATGTTGCTTCATGAGCTGCACATTTGGTTAGAACCAATCTTAGCTCATTAGACATGAAGATTGCTTCATAAAGCTCAAGTGTGAGGAAGGAGTTGACAGTCTATTTACTTGACTCAATGCTACCAATAACTAATGGCCCAGCTACTACTCACCTACTTCGTTCGAGGAGATAGAAAGGACGGAAAGTGGTATTATAACTGTATTCATTTAGAATTGTAAGTTTAATTTGTTAATTGTAAACGCACAAGTATTGACAACCTAACTTGATGCTAATAGTCCAGACGCTTCTGCGTGCCAATTACATGCACACTTGAACCCTTGTGCCTATGAAGATGAGTTTGACTTTCCATTCAGAATTGCTCTTATTCCACAACAAATTAACCAATAAGTTTATGATTCTATGTGGGACATTTATGATTTATTGCATGTTTGTATATGCGAGTGGCGTGATGCTGAATTTTGGTTCTGTTTGACAACACTTTTGGGGAGTCCAAAAGTTCGTTAACAGTGCTTTTCCGTAAAACGAGATAATCATTTTCATATATTTACCCTAACTTACGTAAAAACATTCCCGCATTCCCAAATGGATCCTTTGTATAGTTGGGAATATGGGACGCATGTCATATGTTGACTCCAAAGTTGGGAAAATATAAGGAAGCCTGAATGGGACAATTCAACGATGCCCTAGGTTTCTATGTCCATAGTTCAATATTTGATGTTTCCAAATTTAAAGAAATTAATCTTTTATGCAGGAGCATATGGCACAAAGAATAAGGTGGATGTGATTTGGTGGTTACAACATGCGAAAAACAAACAATTGAGAAACCTAAAATATGCAATTGTGTTCGCTGAATATGCAAGTAAACTTCCACAAATGTTTATAGTTGACTACATGCAGCTAAACTTCCAGTATATACAAATAAGCTTATACCATATGTAACTGAACTTCCACAAAAGTCAGAATGTCAAAATATGCAACTCAACAACGTTTTTATGCAAGTGAGCTTCCATGAGTTGTAAAATGGCAAAAAATCTTAAAAAATTGTAAATACAACTGAGTTCCTATTATATGCAACTAATCTTTCACTATATACTCATCTTTCACTAAACGATGGTTGAGCACAGCTAGAGGCGAGTGGAGCTGGTTGGTGTGAAGGAAAAAATGTCGTTGTGGTTCAGAGGTGAACTAAGGGTTGCGACTTTCCATAAAGATGGCAATGGAGGATCAAAGGAGATGTTGGTGGCGGAGGAGATCTATATATGTTTGTTGCACATGGCGTTCCTAATGGTGCTCGGCGGAGGAAATATGGGTTGTGAAGGGAGATATCGTGTACATCAGAAAATGATCGTCGATTTGAAGAGGCTGAAGGCGGTTGTGCTTCGTTCGAACATGCCGCCATCGATGGTGCTCAGATCTGTAGAGATAAGGGGGAAGAGGAAGAAGGAAGTATTGGGTTTAGGAAGGAAGATGAGTCACAGAGAGGAGGAAGATGAAAAGACAGTGATGCTGGAAGGCATAGTCGGTGTCAGAGAACGAATAGTTCCGATGGGTTCAAGGATGGGGATGAGGAAGAAGGAAGATGAGTCACAGAGAGGAGGAATAGTGATGAAGGTCGTGCTGGATGAAGCTTGTGTAAAGGGTATTTGAGTATTTTAACATGAGACAATAACTTGCATGTTTGGCAACAGAATCTCAATATCCTTACCCACAAGTCGAGATGAAATTCACCTCACATATTTACATCAAAATCTGTAAAATCGTTCTATCAATAAATTCCTAAACACACATTAATAAGATGCTGAGGTGGAGATGAGTTGGATAATTGAGAGACAGGTGAAAGTGCCATAAGGGATATTCAATCAAATAAAATGGTCAAACTTAATTTTTTAATGTTAGAATAACATTGCTACATTTTTAAACTTTCGTGACAACATGCACAAAAAATTTTTACAGGATCAAAATATATTGTAACCAATATAAAAACCGCTTTAAGGAGATCATATTCTAATTGACACCTAATAATAATTGAGTATGAATTAGACTATGGTCTAATAAGCAATTTCCTTAGTTGAACGATCAAACCGAGTATCATGCATTGTTTTGTTTTAAAAACAATAATTTGAAATACTTGACCTAAAAATTCGTTTGGTTGAAGGGAAGGGGATGGAAGAAAAAGAAAAATGATCGCATCCCCTTATTTAGTATGAAAAATTGGAGGGGAGGGGAGCAGAGCAAAATTTTGCCTCCCCAATCCTTTTCCTTCCCTTATTTTACATCCCTCCAAGAGTAAGTTTTTTTTTTGGAGGGATGCATAACATCCGTACTAATATACTATCAAATATTTTATCTTATTTCCCGATTCCCTCAACACTCCTTTCAACTTTTCACATTTCTCTTCATTTTTTCAATTTTCATATCTGCTTCAGTATGTGTTCGATGACCTCCAAAGCTTCACTATGCGTTCGACCGCTCCTCCTCAGTCCAAATCCAAACTTTATACATCATTGAAGAGAAATTGCAATTTTGATTTGATCATGACTTCAACATATCAAAGGGAAAAGAATTTGAGTACAAAACCTCCCACAGGTGGGAAACAACCACATCTATTCATCCAAAGCAACTTCCCAAAATCATCAAAACAAATAAATGCAATTCCAAATAATGTATTATTATAAAAATAATTTACAATATAAATTTGTTATTATAAAAAAACATATTATTAAATTTAAAATAAAATATGATTATTGATAAAAAATATTCTTCCATTTCAAAATATTTTTTATTTATTATAAACAGAGTGTTATTACATTAATTAGTAAATTGAATATTTTATTCCTTAAATTAATTAAAAATAAAAATTATATAATTATGGTTAAAAATATATAATACATATTAATTAAAAATATGAATGACCATATAAGGGTATAATAGTAAATTAATCATTACCTCACATCCCTTCTTTTTTTGAACCAAACACAAAATTCATTCATTCCCCTCTCCTCTAACATAACCAAATAAGGTAACATTAAACTTTTCCGTTCTTTACCGTTCCCTCCTATCCATCTCCTCTCATTCACACTATCAAACCAAACATAACCTAAAAGAAAATTGATTTTTTTTTGGTACATAAAAGAAAAATGATTTGAAAAGCCTAAACTTCTGCACAGTTTTGTACAAAAGGCTCATTTCTACCAACCCAAAAGTAGAAGCCCATATCTAGCTCACAAACTCCTTCAGGCCCAGAAAAGCTCACGAACTTGGACTAACAAAAGTTTCTTTTTTGGGCATATCAACAAAAATGTGCACATGTATCAAAAAACAAAAATGTGCACTTCTCTTGTATGCATGTCACCAATGAGTTGGATTTATGAAAAGGGTTAATCTCAAATAATGTGATGAACCGATATTTGAATCTTTACTGAGAAATGTATCTACATTTAGTATAAGACAGTATATTGAATATAATTACCTCATATGACCATAAAAGGATATATATGCTTGGCTAAAAATGAAATATGTACTCCTCTTTGGGGAAGACCCTCAAGACAGAAGCCATGTGCCAAAGTAGATATGCAAGCATAAGTAGCATTAGCTTTATCAAGGGGCAAAAAAGGAATGCTATAGCAAAATATTGTTGTTAAATATAATAAATTTTAGGAGGATAAATACAATAAAGTTCAATTTGAAATCACAAACAACAGTTTTATTTAACAATTTAAATAATTTATATTTTTTATGTTATGTTTGGAAAAGTCATGATAAGAGAGTACTTATTTTAAGTGTGATATGACCCAAATGGCTAATTATACCATCAATTCTTCACTTAAGAGTCAGTTAAATTTTTTAGAAATTAAAGAAATTTATTAACTAATATATTAATTATTTTTATTTAAATTAATTTGATTAACTTATAAACTGATATATAATTTAATAATACACGTACATATTTTAGAATATATGTTATAATTAAATAATTTATTTAATTTTTTAATCTCTAAAAAATTAATTGAGTCTTATATTAAATACCACTTGATATAGTACCAAACAATGAGTGACTATCAGAAAATTTCATTGAAAATTTTAAAATATGGAAAAGAAGCATTTTATGAGGCCAATGAGCTTTTCTTGAAAAATGATATTAATTGAATTATTCAAATAAATCCACAGAAAAAGAAACTCCCGCCGACAGAAGAAAAGGCCAAAATTGTCATCAATGGCAAATTAGCAACATTGAAACAGACAGGCACTTTATAGGTAGGTGGTTACGGGGAGGAATATGCAACAGTAGGGTTGACTTTTTCACTGTGGCTTCCCCAGCCACTCTTTATTTTATTGCTTTTGAAAGAAAATATGCGGGTTTGGCAATAATTTTTTTATATCCAAAGTGCATTTTAGATTTAAAAATCTGTTAGCTTGTAAACTCTATTGTTTGGTAACTCTTTCTTTTAAAAATACATTCTAAATAAAAAACTATTTTTTTTCAGAATAAATGCATTTTAAATCCATTTTTTTGTGAACAACAAGCAGATTGAGCCTTTGGCCCTTCGGAACCCCCGGTATCCGACGCCTTTTCCTGAGTCCCTGGCCTTCTTCAACTGGATCAAATAACCTGAGGCAACCGACTAATCCGGAGCGAGTAATACACATGGCACACTCCTTTAAGATGTTTTGCACTAAGAGTGGGTATCCTCTACTCTCGAGCATGGCTCCCAGGGATTGAACTCTCAACCCTTGGGGAAGTGACAGTCGCACTGACCATTGCACTCCAACGCTCGGTGGTATTCTAAATCCAATTTTTATCTAAACATAAATGCATTCTGCCAAATGCATTCTTCTATGGCATGAACATTGTCAAACATAAATATTTTCCGATCGGGCACAATATATTTTTTTTTGAATGGAAAAGCACAATATTACTCAAAAGGAGTTAAGTTATATCAAGATTACATGATGTGGACACTATTAGTACCTACATCTACGGAGGGAGGTTGCTAGTAGATCCAAAAGTTACTTCTCCATGGTATGAGAGGCCTTTGCCAAGAGGTCACAATAGAAAGGCTTTCTCTATAACTATGTCTAACTTGAATATTCCAGTACATATTAATAATTGGTCATGCACTCCCCAACTATATGCTTGTTTGGATAGCTCGTTTGAGCATCCAAAAGTCATTCATGCGCTTACCGAGACAAAATTCCTTTAACATATTTACTTCAGAATCTGTATCCATTCTCCCAATGGACTTACCAAACAAGTTCTATGTCTCTATAAGAATAGTTACTTTCATCCCCTGATGCAAAAATTAATTGCTTCAAGACAATCAATCGTCATGATAATAATCCTATAACCTCAGTTGCAACACAAATGCAATCAATTAATGGTTTTCAGCCGGCATTCCCAACCCTAAACATGACAAAGTTAGCCGAATCTAGGGTACTTTAACATATATTTATCCCAACAAACTTTATAAAAAGACTCTAATCATCTCTTTGGCTTTTAATATCCAACATCCATTATCATAGAATAACTTAATGCATCTAAAGAACCAGATATCCCAATAGATGTAGCCAGATAAGATTACCCATTGCAGTTTATTCGTTCCCAAAATACCTGCTTCAATTTTTAAAATCCATTGAACCCATTCAATTCCCTACAAAAGAGAAGAAAGTAGGACAATATTTTTTTTAATTGAGTTCCATAATTCATTTGAATTAAAATCGCCCTTATCGACAATAATTACTTATTGCATATCAATAACATCTTCACATTAATGCAAAATTAATGGGGTTGATCTAGTGAAAATGGCTAATCCATCATAATATGAAGTTTGAATTCTCATTAAGAGAGTTGCTCTTATAGTGGTGAACATTGTTTCAAATTGAATTATCTTCAGTAGAAGGATATCCATGTTTAACAAAAAAATCATCACATTAACAACGTAATTTAAATTTTTATATTTTTAAAATATGAATTCCATTATGAACAACTAGACTAATATATTTTTATTGGTTTAGTTTTTAAATTTTTTTATCAAAATCAATTATTTTTTCATATTTTCATATTGCATTACCGGACAACAAATATGCATATGCATGTCCAACCTTGATGGAGCCAGATGTAGGATATATTGTACCTTTCAAATAGGAGTACATTCCTTCCTTTTTTGGGACATGGTAGTCCTTCCCTAGATAGATGACATCAACTCTTAACCACCAACACAAATAATGTATTAAATATAGAGATCAAGGGCAAAAATGTCCTATATTCTTTTCTCTCTCTAGGGGCATCTAATATCTTTGACGTATGACGGTAAAGCACGTTCATATAAATAAAGATAAAATTCTCAACATATTTATATTGTAACCAAAATTCATATTGAAAAAGTAATTTTTACCGTTAATCTAAATAATGATCTAACAATTCACTATCGTTGGTATTCTCATATTTTGACTAGAGATCTTACCTAAGGTTGTTAGAACACAGTCCGTTACATATTTAAGTTGATTATTAAAAATTCTAACCACCATTCTATACGAATCTCTTTTAAGGACTCCCTTTTACTATGTGTGTTGAAAACAAACAAAAATAAAGTAGTTTCATAATGAAATTTAAAGGAAAAAAATCGGTAAAGAATGTTTAAAACAAAATCCTATACCTACAGAATGTACAAGTTTAATTGCAATCCAAAGCTGTGACAAAGAGAGAGAGAAGTGCTAATAATTTTGACCAATTTAAGAGTCAGTTTTTAAATTTTACCTAAATGGAGGTTATTTTTAATTTTAACTTAACCAGTTAATTAGTTCTTAAATATTTTTTAATTCAAAAAGTATTCATTAACAAGCTGATCTTACAAGCAGGATTAAACACGTGATCTCCTACTAATAGAAAGTTTGTATACCATTAGATTACATGAACTTTGCTGATTTAATATCTAAACTTTAATGCGATGCGACTCAATCTTTATAGATAGATAATTATCTTTTTAAAAATAAAAATACATGTTTTATGAAAGTTATTGAATAAATTTTAAAATGATTTAAATTATGGGAGCTAAATTTTAGCATGGTAAAGTACATGAACCATCAACTTAATTTTTTTTAAAAAAAATTGCAATTCAAAGTCTCAACTGTAAGTTGGTCAAAAAGAAAAGTCACAGCTGTGAGGTCGGCGGTGCCTAACGGTTTTTGAAGTCATGAATGAGCAACCGACCGACGGCCTGATGGAGCCGGAAAAACGGTTTTGGTTCTGACAGTGTCAATAATACCCGACCCTTTTTGACCTGGGAACCGGAAATTAACCGTGTGGGACCCAACATTTAACCCTATTCTCTTAACCGCGCGTATTAGAATTCTTGTCGGGAGAGACGACACGTGTACGGATAATCTGAGTCATGAGCGGCGATGCCTCGTTCAAGCTAGAGCCGGTAATACGGGTTTTACCCACGGGCTAAACCCGCCCAACCCATAACCATGATGGGTTGGGTTTTGAAAAATGAGGCCCATTTTGATACGGGTATTTTGGCCCGAACCCATATGGGCCAAACCCATGACGGGTTAGCCCGACGGGTTGACGGGTAGCCCATATTTTTTAAAATAGGCAACTATTAAAAAAAATATATTATTATTTTGGAGTTTTTTACATTCCTGGATTGGATTTATGGATTGGT
>JANTPZ010116507.1:0-10305 GCA_025593235.1 Vachellia pachyceras
AAAGCACAAAAGCTTATCAGCTTCACATTTTTTATTGAATCATGACCATTACAGCTAACATTTCAGACAAAGAGATTCACAATCCACCCTTCAATATCCACATTCCTCAAACTTAGCATGCATTTTAACCAACAAAAAAGGACCAGAAATTCCAGTAACCTTGGTAGTGCATTCTGCACAATGACCGGACTCCAGAATTAGGGTTCCCTAGCAGCACAAACTGACCCAAATCGCTGATGCAGATTGCATTAACTTCATTCGCAAAAAGCACTCGAACGAACTGTTGTTTCCAGGGTGCAGCAGATGGCAGAAACGGCTCTCTCTGCCTCTCTCTCAAAGAGCTCCTTCTCTTTCTCTCTCTCAAAGCATTTTCCACGAGGCCATGAGCGAGTATGCCATCGATTAGTACGCTCCCATTTCCACTTAACCTTGTCCATTTGTGGCTGCTTTTATTTAACCCCCTCCATGGATATCGCAGATCAACACAAAAGCGAAGTCTCTTTTTTCCCTTTACTGAAAGAAAATATTTCAGTGCTGGCAAAAAAAAAACAAAGAAAGAAAATATTTCAGACAAAAACGTACTTGTTTGAGAATTTTATTCCCCCAATCATACATGTAAATCAAAATAAAACAATCTCAAAATCTGTAAAAATCATCTTGAAATTCATTAAAACCATGTACAAATTCGTAAACTTCTTTCTCTAAACGGAGTTTCCAAACACATAATATTTGCATGATTTATTATTTCACATTTTCCTTATAATGCATGTATAAGAAAACTTTTTAATGATGTATTTAAGCTAAAATAAAATACAACTTAAAATCCGTAAAATTATCTCAAAATCCGTAAATCATGTTCTCCTTGTCCCCCAACACTCACGCAATTACAACATTTGAGTCATGTCCACTCAAGTAGATGATTATGTTTCTGTTTTTAGGAAAAATATAAATGCACGCATACTCCAAAACATCTTCTTCAATTTGTTACCATTATTACCATGAGTATTACTCGGTTGATCTCTAACATGTATACTTTATTTTTTATAATCAAGACAATGAATTTTTTAAAACTTAAGTGCGTCTTTTAGGGAAAAATAAATTTATAAATCTTAATTAAATTAGAAAGAGCGAAATGTGAATTTTGAATTTTTTTAAAAAATAGCCGTGTTTGGGTTAATTTATATGTCCGCATTATAATTTATTTAATTTTTTAGAAATATAAATTTATTACAAGGCTGATAAAATGTTTAATGAAATTCTAGAATGTTCTATCCACTTCAGATTCATAAGAAAAATCTATATTCACAATGATTGATGCACAAGCAGCTAATTTTTTTAAGTAAATATTGTGGGGGAGGGAGTAGTTAAATAATTATATTCAGACCATGCCTTTATTTTAATATTATTTTAAGGATCAATAAAACGACAGAGTTGCTTTTATTGTGGGGGTGTGGATAACGTTGTTTAATATGATCAACAGCTGCCAATAATAGAGTTCACTCGTATGACATTACGGGCAATGTGGTCCGCTTCAACTAAAATGCTACTTAATACTTTTGCAGTTTTAAATTATTTGAGAACTTCGCTGAGAGAGTAATCGTTGGAAAAAATAATTTTTGAAAATGATTTTTTGATAGAATGAATAAAATTTATGTTTGGATAAATCGTTGGAAAAATGCAATAACGTTTAGATAAACCGTTGGGTAAAATGACTTTTTGTAAAATGTATTTAAATTTCGATTGAAATTTGGAGAAGTTACTTTCAGCTAAAAATTACTTAAAAAGGCATTAATATTATTAATACATATAAACGGTGTGTTTTGGAAGTCCATTGGAGAAAGGAGTCTACATATTTTGAGGTATTTTACGAATTTTAATATGGTTTTATAGATTTCGAGATGGTTTTAATGAATTTTGAAATGGTTTTACATTAGAATGTATGTACCGTCTGAAAAACGGTGTTCAAAAAAAGTACATAATTATTTTGAAATTTGGAGAAGGTTTCGTGGCGTCGTGCAAAAGCTACGATTGGCAGATGCATTCCTATGCGGGTTGTTTTCAAACACTTTCGCCTTTTGCAAAAATGACCTTCACCGGTGGAATGCATTTTAGTGGGCCAAGCGGGTTTCAAACAAGCACAGAGTGTTTTCAAGGGACCGCTTTCAATTTTGCAACGGGTTTATGTATTTTAAACTATTTTGAATTCATCCACCTATTTTGCAAAAGTTGCACTATTGGCCCTCAGTTTGAAAATCATTTGTAAACTCATGAAGTTCAAGTAAGGACAAAAAAAAAACAATTGGAGGGAACGTAAATTAAAATTAAGCTAATCTGATATGCTTATCTAAAATTTAATAAAATCACTTAAAATAAGATTAATAATCAATCTCTTGCTAGCCTTTGTACAACCTTAGGGACCATATGCAACTTTCGGAGGAACAAAAAGCATGGGGATGGATGATATGAAAAACTATTACTCCTTGTCATATGTATGGTTGATGGAATTCATGGAAATGCAATGTAAATATGTAATACAGTGTAATATAATAAAATAATGACTAAAGAGTATTTGTTTATTTTGTTATCAAGGAATTATGGAATGAAAATAATATTTTATTTGTAAAAATGAAACATATGTGAAATAGATTTTTTTAACTCTATTAAAACTAAAAATAGATTATATAAATGTTGATTTATGAAATATACAAATACCTACACATTAATTCATTCAAACTTTAACTCTATTAGATCACGATAATATATTAACCAAACACTTTGAATCAACAAAATACATTAGAATTACATGTAATCATATTTTTATGTAATTGTGTGGAACATGCTATTAGTGTAAGGGACATGTTTTAAGAAGCTATTAAATCCTAAAAACACGCTAACAAAGATTAATATAAAACTTCTCCCGCATTCATATTTCATATATAGTAAAATCACATTAATAAAAATCTAGTTCAAAGGTTCAAATTGCCGACACAAGCAAGCACATCAAAGAGAATTAGGGAACGTTGTACGTGGAAAGCATGGCAGGCTCCATTTTGTGCGGATCTATTCAAAGATATGCAAGGTTCAAAAAATCGAATCGGACATTGAATAAGGTGAAACAATGGTTTAAAAGTTGATATTTTAGATTGAGGTTAAACTGGGCTATATTAAAATAATATAATTGCAGTAAATTATATTTTATTTTTAAAAAATTAATAGATAAAACCTATAATATTATTTTATTTTATCCATGTTTAAATTTTTAGAGTTTAATTGAATACCAGCGATAAAAATAATTATGATAAAATGAATTAATTTAATCTTATATCCTTGTGCATAAATTTGTTTGAATATAGAACAAAAAATTTAAGACCAGTTTTGTTACCATGTTTTTTTAAAAAATAATGAACAACATCATCATACTTTGGTTCTATTTTTCAGTGTTTCTAGTGTTTCTATTTTTAAGTTTTTTAAAAATAAAATTAAAAAAGAAAAAAAGAGCCAAACTGGTCAAACCATCGATTCAACTAGTTCGATGGTTTGACTGGTTTAAACCGATCTCCGGTTCAACTGTTCAATGTAATCGAATTAAGGATCGATTTATTGGTTTTCGATTTGAATATTGGCCTGATTTTTTAACACGGACTGTATGTTCCTTCCTTCTAAGTTCTAACACAATTTGTTTTAACCTTTTTTTTTCCCTCAACCTTACATTTTGTAGCATGCCTCTTACACTTGTACCCAAAAAGAAAAACTACCACCCCAGGCCCCAGCTACCTCACTTTCTTACATTCCACGTTCTTTCAATAAACTTGTCGAATTTACTCGCTCTGGCTGATAATTATTTCCATTGGTATTACAACTACTTTGGTCCTTTTACGCTTTTTTAAACTGATGATGTAAGCTCATTAATTTCCTCGCAAAGATTCTCATTAATTTACTTTACAATAGTTATGTTTTTAATGGATTTGACGAAGGTGGTTGTCGCGAGCCGCATCAACTCATTATCTGCATCGTTTAAATATACTTTGATGATTAAGATTTGATTTTTTTTATTTATAAAAAACTTGTTTTAATAAATATAAAATCTCTGAAATAAAACTGATATATTGACTATCTTATTTTTAAATAATAAGTCTTTTCTAAAAAAATTATTTGTTTTAAAAAAATTAAATATGAGACCATCTAGAATTAAATATGGATAATCTAAATTTAATGGGTTAAAAGAACTCATCATTTTAATGAATACTCTAATCATATATTTTGTATGACAGATGTAAATGCAAATATCTAACCTATAACATAAAATAATGATTATATACGTAACATGAACAAATTTCGAGGGATTCGATACCTTCGATAGGTATAGAAAAACATCTAAGGTAAATTACTTTACCCTTAATTGGAGATCCAATCACGTCTGAATTAATTTGAGATTGTTGATATACCTAAAAGATGATTTATCCCATGATAACATGTGCTCTATAAAAAAATTAATAATGTTTATATTTGAGAATTTGTTGGAAGAAAGGAGTATAATGATTTTGAGACAAATTTACAAAATTAAAAAAAATTTATAAATTTCGAAATATTTTTTAACGAATTTTAAGATTTTTTTATTTTGATTTACTCTATGTATACATTGCAATGCATACATTTCGAGGGCGTGATACTGTTATGGTCTTACGTGGCAAAATCGCAGCAGCTAACTCTAGCCTATTCGTACGTGGCAAAATCACAGAAGCTAATTCTAGCATATCCTACGTGGCAAAATCACAGCAGCTAATCCACATCAATGAGATACGTGTTAACAAATAACAACACAAACAAAAATCCGATTTATCGGCACCCAACTGTTTGTTAAAGGGAAAGGAAATTTTTTTTCCCAAAAACTATTTTGATTATAAAATTTAAGTTTTGAAATCTAGATTTTCTTTTTTTTACTTTCTCTCTCTTACTTTTCTCTTTTCTATCCACTTTTTTACCTCGAAATCAGTAAAAATTAATAACTTTCCAAATATAAATCACTTTTTAAAATTTAAATTTTAATTTAAAATCTGTAAAAACTTGTAAAAACTATTTTTCAGCCAACTACAAGCTAATCTCAGAGCCACTCGAGAAGCATAAAATGGCTTTACGTCACTCACTTCTATAACTCCCTGGTTCCCTTCAGAGCTTTACTCCCATACCCACCCTCCTCAAGAAACGCTCTCTCTCGTTATCTGCCTCTGCAACAGCTATGGCTTCCACAGCTCGAAAGGTAAACCAAGCCTCACATCCTTCTACTTTTTCGTTCGAAACTTTGTCCCGCAATGGGATCGATCACTGATGCTGAGATTGATCTTGTCTGGGATTTTCAGGTTCTGGTTCCGGTTGCGAATGGCACGGAGCCTATGGAGGCTGTGATTACGATCGATGTTCTCCGACGATCGGGAGCTGACGTTACCGTTGCTTCTGTTGGGAGGCAGCTTCGGGTTGAAGCTCTACATGGCGTCAAGATTATTGCTGATGCTCCCGTTTCTGATGTTGCCAATACTACTTTCTACCTTGTTGCTTTGCCTGTACACTCCTCTTTACGAGTGTTAATTATGTTTGATCATCGATTTTGTCCGTATCTCTGTTTGCTGTGCCGTAGAAGTTATTTTGATTGTCTCGGACTCATTTGACCCTGCTGCCAAAATGTATAACTTGAAATAAATCTTTGCATTTTCGTCTTGATGGAGAAAATGAGCAACATACTGTGATATCTCAGTCTCTTAACCTGGAGTTGTCTGAAGTTTTTCTTCTTCGATAGGGAGGTGTTCCTGGTGTGGATAATCTCAGAGACTGCGAAACTTTGGAAAGCTTAGTGAAAAAGCACGTTGCAGAAGGGCGGCTTTATGCTGCAGTATGCGCTGCTCCTGCCGTGGTACTTGGATCATGGGGTTTGCTCAAGGGACTGAAGGTAAGTTGGCTGATTCGTTGATATTACCATTTATAGGACCCACAATTAGTTATGTTGCTCTTGTAGGATCTAACAAATCAAATGAAGAATGGATTTGTGGTAATGGGTGCAATGTAATCTGACAGGCAACTGGCCATCCATCATTTATGGAAAAATTGGCATCTCATGCGACTGCTGTTGAATCAATAGTGCAGCTGGATGGAAGAGTTGTGACAAGCCGTGCACCAGGCACGACCATGGACTTTGGCGTTGCACTGGTTGAGCAGTTATATGGAAAGGAAAAGGGCAACGAAGTTGCTGGTCCACTGGTGAATGCTTCCTTCGTGATAATTCTCGTAGTTTCTTTTTTAAGAGGGGAAAAAGCTAAGAATTGTTCCTGCAGAATGCAGGCAGATTGAGCATGCTAAATTTAAATGGCTAGATAACATCAATAATTTATCTCCCCTAGATGGAATAATATTCTCTTTGAAGAGTACTTTTGTTCCATCTGCTAGAACTTGAAGAACTCCCAAAGGACCGGCGTATTCGGGTCCAGCACGCTGTTGTATCCCTGCTGATATTTCTCTTTCTAACCATACAATCACTAGTACACCTATTGTGATTCCCAAGACAAGAGTCAAAATAGGGACAAGTATCCATATAATTCCATAGACCTCTATGGGCAGTTGGAAAAATAAAGGAGGTCCTCTATTTCATTTAGATGAAGAAAAAGATTGAGGTCAATAAACTAGAAGAAGTTGTCACCCAAAAAAAAAACTAGAAGTTACAACATAACATAACGTCGAGGGAAGTAATAATAAGGGGCTTGTTCTGGCATGTGCAATGACTATTGATTTGAAAAAAACGTGTTTCTCGCTTTTGTGTTAATACTCACTCATGATATATTTTCTCATCTTGATCTACTACAACGCCCTTCCTTTTTACAAGAACTGGCATCCTGTTAATCTTCATTGTTCATTCCCATGAAGGAGTGCATAATTCTTTTTATTTGAATTTTGACTTTTCTCTATGGCTTAACTCTTCGTGTCCAGCATGAGAATTTCTGATCAGCACCTATATAGATTTTGTTATTTAGCGAGAAACTTAACACTGACTTGAGCATGAACATTAACACTAGTCATGGAGTCTGGAAGAATAAGAAAAGGGGTTGAGAGGTTTCTTATCTCGTTTAGATGGGTGGCACTTGCCTTTCCCAGAAATGAGTTAGCAGTTGCTGTTCTTTCTTCCAAAATCCTAATGAAATGTATTTTAATTCTTATTTCATACCACTGACTAACTATACTGATTATACATGAGATTGAGCTTTTTGCAGCTGCTTTTGCTTATTCAAATGCGAGCATTATTAAGATATTGACTTGTTTTATTCTTTTTAATTCAGGTCATGAGATCCAATCACGGGGATGAATATACTTTTACTGAGCTAAACCCAGTCCAATGGACATGTGATAATCCCCCCAAGGTTTGGCTTCAACCTTGGGCCTTGAGATTGTCTCGTCGTTATTGTTATTGTTATTTTTGTATCAGTTTATTATCCAAGGTTTGTTATTTTTGAGTAAGATATTATCGTGTTCTAAATAATAGGTTGATTACTTGGAGTTGGCAAAAAAAAAGTTTGATTACTTGGAATATTGATCAGTGAATAGAGTCAGTAATTAGATATTTCTTACTCACTCGATACAAGGCTTTAATCTTATATAAAGCGCTGTATTTTTGTAAAGAGGTTGAATCCTCAAGGAATGGTTTACTGTCATTTCTTACTAATGGAAACTTTAGCTGTGTTTGGTAAGCCCGTTTTGCCAACGGGTGCGCTTACCGAGATAAAATTCCTCTCATAAACTACCTCGGAATGTGTGTCCGTTTTTCCAACGGACTATCCAAACACACCTAAAATTATCCTTGTTCCTTAGATTTCCCTTTAAACTTCTTGAAGGATTCGGGCGTACCTGACAGATCAAATATCAACTGCAAATATCCATACGGAATACGAATCACGAGTGCGGATTCGGATATAAGACACAGCAAAGTCATTTAGAGAAAAGAAGAGAGAATGCTTTGGAGAGGAAGAGAGAGCATCAGTTTTTCAGAGAGAGTTGCTCTGCCTTTTCCCGTATGGTTGTGTCCCCAAAACATGGGATGATGGATTATTATAATAATCCAATAAACTTGCAATCTCCGTTCCCTCGCTCTCTTCCAATAACTGTTCCCACTATTATTTGATTTTTGAATTTTAAAATCAATTGTTGGAAATTGCATTCTAATCTTACAAAAGTCCATATTTACATATTCGACCCAAGACATGGATTTGGGTCTAATCCATCAAGGGTGGTCCATATTCCAACATCTTCCACTCACACTTGGTGGATTAGGAAATGTAGGCCCATCCTTCTCTCTTCTCCCTTTCATACTGGGTGCTTTGCCGTGACCGTATGGGCATGACGTTTTTTTAGATGTCTGTACTAGAAATCCTTTTCATAGGATCAGCACAAGACAATCTTTCTTTATGTAGCTTGAATTCAGTTATTATGCCTCATATGTCCTAGATTTAATCAAAAATACACTTTCACTTGACGAATCTAATCCCTCTCAAGTCAATATAAGATTTAGATTGTCTTTCTCATATGCGTGGTATCCACACTTATGAATCACCAAGTTGATATCATAAGGGACATGTCACATACATCAGCATAGTTGTGTATTTATCAGGTAATCTTCCTTTCGCCCATATATCATTTTAATATACATCAATCGCTTTCCTAACATAGTACCTTGTATCGCATTCATCATAATAGTAGGATGTACGTTAAGGTAGCAATCGTTGAGGTATACCTCCATGATAATGTCAAAGTCAAAGGACATAAATAGAAATATTAATTTCATGGGACTCACACAGCAATAAAGCAGTGATCCATTCACTTGCTTCCCCTTTTTGCGGTTCTATAACACATGTGGTATGAATAACATGCTACGGTGTTTCTCTTATATCATAAGAGCGTACGTCGTTTTGATACTTATCATTGACACCGTATAGACTTTTAGTCCAGATGTTCCCAAACATCCAAACCCAAATTCTTTTTCTTCTCATATCTCATATGATGTCAGTATTGAAGAATTTGTTGTCTGATAACAGGCATCATGGGAGCGGGTCCCTATGATTCGATCCATGTTTTATATGTACATACATTGGATCTCATCTCGACACGCCACACGATTGCCGAGGCGACATAACTTGTATTTCTTCTCTAACATATCAGCATTCCTGCCGCCTTACTGGTGAATACAAGTGTCTCATCTTTGCATACTCCTCCTGAGTATCAAAAGCGGTAGTTCGTGTGAGAGCATACCTTACCTGCATGTACGACATACTAGACATTGTATACTTGTACACAGACACATAAATCGATGATAAGAATTGAATACATTAATCATAAATTCAGTACATAGTGTCCGTAAATTTATATTTTACGCATATTAATAGCCCTTACATGCTTATCAAATATTTCTCTGGCTATTGGCTTGGTCAGGGGATCTGCGATCATAATTTTGATCGAAGTATATTGTACATTAATCACTTTCTGTGCTACGTAATCTCTCACAAAGTTATATTTAATATCTGTTAGAACAGGATTTGACCAAGAGGGGGTGAATTGGTCTTTAAAAATAAATTGCAGTTATAAAACACAAAGATAATAGCAAAGTCACCGAGAGAGAAGGAAGATGAACACGAAGATTTATCCTGGTTTAATCTCCTTGATCTACGTCCAGTCCTCACGGCACCCCTGAGATTTTCAAATCCACTATAGGAAATCAAACAGACTTTGCAAGCCTTTACAATCTGGGATTCACTCCCCTTTCTCTTTTCACTATAACAGAGTGTAGCACCCTCTGTTTCCTAACACTTTCAGCCCGATATATTCAAGACTCCGTTCTTGAGTTTCTTACAGATTTACAATAAGTTTTTGCCTCAGATGGCTTTCTAGAAAGAGTGGATGGCAAATAATGAAGCACAGAGAGAATAAATGAAAGATTACAGAGAATGAGTTAAATACTATTCTTAAAGCTCAGTATTTTCGTCTGTCTTTCTGTCATGAATGCTTCTCCTTTTATAGCTGAGAGTTGCTTAGTATGTCCGTTAGACTGCATTTAGTGTCCGTTACTCTCATCAACAACCAAAGGTTTCTGTATTAATGGCACTTAATGCTTTTGAGTTAGTCGAGGTCGAAGGTTGCAGATGAACGTTAATAACTCCGAGCTTCAGACCATGCTTTGCTTCTTTCCTCATTTATTGTTTTTGAACCTGTGCATTTATGAAGGTAGCCATAATTCAAAATGTCGTTACACTAATAAGGAAAGTAGGTGAGTAAAGT
>JANTPZ010116508.1:0-16899 GCA_025593235.1 Vachellia pachyceras
AATTAAACTAACACACACAAATATTATTTATATAATATTGTGCAATTTCGAATTTCAACATATATACATATATATTTAAAATTCGAATAAACCCTAGAAATAAAGCTTATGTTGGGCTGTTCTTGCGTGCGACCCTGTAGGCCCATATAAAGTTGGCAGTGGGCTAAACTCAACATTAGCCCACAAGTCGCAAGCGGCCTCTAGCAAGACATTACGACTACCCAAATTATATGGGGATCGTTAACACGACGTAACCTTTTATGCAACCACATCACTTCCCTTTTGTCACTTGATACTTCGGTCAAGGATGAGGCATGGATGACGTCATCCTCCTATTCCTGACCATTACTTTCTCGATCCCTTAGTAGTCTGATTAAAGAAACGTAAACCCCTTTCCGTTACAGCATGGCCATACATTTCTCAGACTCCCATCTTGATCACTTGTACTGTATTATGAAATTGCCTAATAATCGTTGTTCTTGTCCTGAATTAGGGTGTTCGTGGAAATACATGACTATGACATCCATAAGAGGGAGCTGTATTGTCTCTATCGTAAATGCTGGATAAATAATACAGTACAGCGATCTGGATTTGGTAGAAATGAAATTTTTTTTCATGTCTTCATTACTGATTAGTTTTTTCTACTTGACCTAGGTTATGTCGATGGTGGCTAAGACATTAGTTGCAGAGGAAGCAAAGAATCATGGAAGAGTTAGCTGCCATATATTCACAGCACACTTCATGAGCAAGATTGTGGACAATCCTACTAGATGGAGTGTGGAGCAAAATGAAGCAAAAATCCTCCCGCAATATGTTAGATACAACATTTGGGAGTGCAATTTCATTTTTAGACCAGCCATGTTTAATGACCATTAGTTTTGTTATGTCTTACATACCAAAACAATGAGATTTTATGCGCTAGACTCACTGGTGGGCAATCTCACCTACTATAGGAGATTGCATGAAGTAGTGCATCTACAGAGGACATATAGCAGCAGAGAGCACAAAGAAGAAGACTAAAAGAAAAGGTGACATTGATCCGAAGATTACAATGGTATCTGGAGCGTATATTTCCTTAATTGTATAATGTTTTGGGCATTTGTGTGCTAATTGTGTTTGTTGTAATTTCAAAGAGATTGCTTCTACATGATTATTCAGAAGGTAAAGCTTGAACTATTTACCAATGTGGACAATGTTGATGATGATGTCACTTGGGCAAGAGTCCTCGTTCAACATGATACGTAAATGACTTGTTATTCCTTAATTTACTAACAATTCCATATTCCCTTTTGCCATTAGATCCATTTGTGTTGATTCTTGGGTATGATTATCACTTGTAGCGATTTTTGTTGTGTGCATGTGCTATCATGGCTACAAATGTGGGACGGTACTGAGGGAGATGGCGAGTACACAATGCCACATTATTCAGACGAAGAATAACCCAAAGAACACACATAGGAAAAAGGTCATATCTATGTTGGAGGGGTACCAGAAGAAGGCAAAACTACGATAGAAGGCATCTTAGGTTTATTGTACAAACAAGTCATGTTTATACTAGATGACGAGCTTCATTGATAATTCTTTATTTAGATTTTTTTGTATAAAAATTATGTAATTCCATATTTAATCAATGGTTATTACGGGCAATTCTGCTATATTCATTGAGTTATTTGTTATAAGTGTATAATGTCCAAGCTATGAGTAGTTATTGATAATGACAACAGTCTGGTGTTGACAACATGAGGTCTTGTTATTGACAACATGAGGTCCTTATATCAACAACAACATGCACTGGTCATGACAACAGCATGAGATGGTAAGCCAACACCATGCGCTGGTGTTGACAACATAAGGTCCTTATATTGATAACAACATGCACTAGTCATGACAATACCATGGCTGGTGTTGGCAACACCATGAAATGGTCTTGTTTGAAACTGAATAATGATAATGACCCAGGCATAATATGATAACTTCATATACATTTTTTAGATAGGTTGTTGTATACAAGTGAAAACATAATTTACATCTACTTTGTAACTTGGATAAATGATGGTTGGATATGAGACCATGTGAGTATCAACGTATACAACCTTCATTTACCATTTCTATTGCATTTACATTACATTACTTACATTTTGCTACGCCAACAACAAAAATATTATGTCGCTAGCAAATGTTAACAAAAAAACATGGCTAACTACGTACTATAAGCATTACTCAACAGCGAGACCCACGGCTGAAAATTCATCGACTTGGGTTGGGATTCTTACAAGTCCTAGCACTATGACTAGCCTCATTCCACCTTCCACAATGATAAATTAGGGCACTCTAAATACTATTTTTAGTCACTTTAACATTACATTTATGAGGCCTTTGGACAATTTAAATAATAATATTTGGCTAAAAATCATTAAATAGCCAGAATATTAATTATCGTAAAAATGTCCCATAAAAGGCATTTTTGTCCATTTAACCTTAACTGAGTCTCAATTGATGATCAATGACTTTTCTCTATCTCCTGGTGCCTCAGGTCATTTTTCAGTATTTTGGTCAAAATTACCAAAATGCCCTTGACTTTTATCAAAATGACCATTTTGCCCTTACATTTTATTTGCTTGCAAAATGGCATATTGGGCATCTCTTATACTTCTATTTATTCTCCGGACCCTTGAATACTCTATAGCCCTTCGTTTAGCCATTATCCTCAGTTACCGAAAAATGAGGATATTACAAGAAGGCCCTGATCGAGCACCCATAAGAAATAAAAACCTTTTCAAATATGTTACTAGCTGAGAATTCACATCATGAACCGTTTCTGGATCAGTCTTTACTAACCTATCACAAATCCAAGGAATAGTTGTGTATGAATTGTCTACATTGCCATGTATTTTCCTCAACGCTAGTTGCTTCACCCTGTAGGCTTGAAGATAGTTAAGGCATACACCATATTCTATATACATGTCTCTAATAATCTCATTTGAGCTCTTATCAATGTTGTTCCTCAAACTGTCGACCATGATTGATGATATCAAACTTGTTACTTTTGCATGTTTAATAACGAGGTTATCCTGAGCATCATGATGGTGCTCACCTTTCATTTTTCGTATATTAAAAAATTCAGTATCTTGCACGCTCCCATGGAGTACGCACCTAAGTACCATGGACATCATTTGCCTATACTTCATAATGATCTTTTGCCTATTGTTCTTAACATACTTGTATGCAAAATTATAGGCAATGCTATACTTATATAATGTTTCATGAAGATCACCGACATTGGCAAACAATTGTCCTTCCCCCAATTATAAGATCCTTCCATTTTGGAGAGCTCATTTCAAGCCTCCTTGTAAGCATCATTTGGACAGCACAGTCCAATGAATGAGAATCTTGTGAATCTTGATTGCCTCTCGTGGCTGAAATACCTTCCTAGCCTTCTGACAAGTTATTCAACCTGTAGCAAAATCACAAATACACTATGTAACTGATTATGACTTTCTCCTACAACTTTATAGTACATTTTCCCAAACGAAATTCAACTTACAATAGCTCTTGCTATGGATCCTCTCTTACTCTAGCTGTGGAATCATTTACCTTCTCTTCTACATATACATGCCCACTTTCTCCATTGAATTTAATTAAATGTCAATTCCTTCATCATCTACTGTTAGATATGATTAGTTTTGATGATGTCAAATATAATAGAGTAAAAAGTTTTCATTTCCATATTGATTTGACAAAGGTTTTTATAATGCATATTGATTTACAACTATATTTGTGCATCCTTTTTTAATTGGAAGATGATGTGGTTAAATAACTCAATTTGAAGGTTAAAATGTTTTTTAAATAGATGTTTCATCATCATACATTGAGTTAACAATCATCTAAACTTCATTTAGATGCTCAAAATCATTTCTTGAAGATAAAAATTGAGTTTGATAAGTTTCTGGAGCTTCCTGAAGCTAAACGTGAAGTAAAGTGTTAAAACTCGAGTGTTGGGTCATCAAAAACTCGAGTTTCAGCTTCTCAGAGTCAGAACTCGAGTTTCAGTATTACAAAACTCGAGTTTCCAGCTTCAAGTTGTGTCAACTCGAGTTCCAGGGATACAGAACTAGAGTTTCAGCACATATGTTTTCTGTCAGCTAGACATATATTTGGTATTTTGCTCATATCTCCCAAAATACAACTCCGATTGAATTGAACGAAATTGTTTATGAAACTAGACTCACAATTCGGTTCATAGACACCAAAACCATCATCAAATAATTTCATATGAAGGAGATATAATTTTCAAAAGTTAGTGGTCAAATTTAACGTCTTATCACTGACCTTTGCTTATTGTATCTACCATAACTTTCTTTATATAACAGGTTTTGGACTGATTCTTGTTTAATATGAAAGCAACATGCAGGGTTTTCCATTGATATATTATTTACATGATTTGGAGTTGAATTGAGAGAGCTATGGGCGTTACAAGTTGAGCTATGTGCTGAAAAGTGGACCTGACATATGCAAGCTGAAGTCATGAAGTAAAACTTGAGTTTTAACTTCACACAACTCGAGTTTCAAGCTTTTTGAACACTTTGAAAGACCTTGCTGCATTAGAACTCAAGTTCCAAAACTTCACAACTCGAGTTTCACAACTGTTTTACAAAACTTTCAAGGACAACTCGAGTTACCAGCTTCAAGTTGTCATGACTCGAGTTACACCCTTTTTAGAACTCTTATTGCATGCCTAAAAATCTACTTTCTAGGAACCTTACGAGCTAGAACTCAAGTTGCAGTCTTGAAGAACTCGAGTTTCCCAAAACTTTCAAGGACAACTCGTCAAGTTTCCAGCTTCAAGTTGCAACAACTCGAGTTCCAGGTCTATAAAACTCGAGTTTCGTGACCCTGAACCACTGAGGAAGCTTTTTGGTACATTAAAACTCGAGTTTCAGAAGCATATAACTCGAGTTGCATAACTAGTTTACAAAAACTTCCAACATAAACTCGAGTTATAGCATTAAAGTTTCAGTGACTCGAGTTACTCACTTTTCAAAACTCAAGTTTCACAACATGGTTTCATAACTTGCATTCTAAACTCAAGTTTCCAAATAAAGGTTTTTAAAACTACATTATAAAACTTTTATTATAAACTCGAGTTTCCAAATTAAAGTTTTCTTAACTCGAGTTAGGCACTTTGAAAACTTGAAGTTTTATCACATAACATTTCAGATTGCTGTAATCCCATGAGATAGAACTCGAGTCATGAATTCCTTCAACTTGAGTCCTAACTTTATCTGACAACAACTTCTGACACTGAATGTCACTTTTTACCAAATCTTTCCTTATTAATGTCAAAGTTTTAAAAACTTACCTGCTCTCATAAATGCATTTTAGTTTACCTATTAAACAGGTATGGGCCTAACAAAGAATGTCCCCGGCATTCAGAATTAACAGTCATCAGTGCAGTCTTCGCCGTCGACAGATGAGATGCGCATTAATGACAGAACAACGAAAGCAAAAGCTGTGAGTAACAGATACATATCTTCCTCTCCAACGGACATATTCTGACAACATTTATAAATAAGAGGGAGCAACCAACTGAAGAGCAGAGGAGAGTGAGACGAAGAAGACAGAGTCAATGAACACAAAACATAGCATAGCATTAGGACTCTGATACTTTCTTCTCCGAGAGCTTCAAAGTCTATATATCCACTCTTTGAGAGAGTATTTTATTGATTCATCCAAAATCATTGTATTTCCATGAGAAACTCAAGATTGGGATATTGAGATTGTTGGGTTGAGTTTGAGTTGAGAAAACAAAGCATGTTGGTCTCTGTGCAATTTGTAAGGGGGAGTGATTGTAAAGGTTTCTCAAGTACCTACGGTGCAAACTTGAGTAGGTTCATAAATTCCTGGAAACATGTATGGGGTTTTTCAAGTACCCACCGTGACAAACTTGAAATAGGATTCACAAGTGTCTGTGTTGACATTGTGATTGTAATCGTTTTCCAAGTACCTGGTTAAACTTGGATGGTATAGTGGATTGAAAATCTCAGAGGTGCTCAGGGGACTGGACGTAGGTTAGAGAGGGCCGAACCAGGATAAATCGTTGTGTGCTTTCTATTCTTTCATCTTCATTAACATATATTGTTTTTCACAAATGCAATCTGTTTTCAACCTCCAGCTTTTTGATTAACTCGTGATTTGAATTTTGTTATCAACTAAGTTTCGGAAAGAAAAATTTTATGACACCCAATTCACCCCCCTCTTGGGTGACAGCCAGTCTAACACCTACAAGGTTGACAAATGTGCTTATATCAAATGTCAAGGTGAACTTCATCACAATATTGTTGCTGTCTTTTCCAATAATTGATGCTATCATTGTTTTCAACTCTTCATAACTTAACCTTCTTTGATAATTCTTGATCTAACAATTCCCCCAACATACGTTAAACTAACCACTTCATTTTTCACAAATTTTCCTCCTATATGAACAAAGCATACTAGATTTTTCGTATACGAGCTTGCCATTACCACTTACCACCTGCAAAATACACTTGTCATTAATAAGTTCACCCCATATATTAACAACTTTAATAGCTATATTTCCTTAGGACATTCAGTTGTTATTGACAATCTTACAAGTTATATTAACAACTGTCACGGCCTACATTAACAACTGTCACGGCCTACATTAACAACTCCTTCTCAGCTTCGGCCTCTAGCCCTTCTCACCACTGCATCTACACCTTTGTTTGCATTCCATTATCATTCTTAATCAAAAACAGAGCATGAACAACACAAAAATAGAGCACACATACTACCATTCCCAAACACTTCTCAACAATATCCGCACTTTATACATTACATTTCACTAGGTTACCCTTCAAGCACCATAACTATAAAGATATAATCACATTAATACCTACACACTCAACCCCAACATCTACTAAAGTTGACCAACTATCAATCTACAATAAAACCAACCCAGCAGTCGTATAGTTGTCATTAACAACCTCAGCAGCCATATTGACAACTATCGTGTCCTTTATTAACAACCTCTTTTGCTACATTTTACCATTCCGTCCCAGCCTTCACACACGTCCATTTTCACCTCCATCTTCATTACATCACCATTTTTCTAGACATACACCACACATAACACCAAAACTGAGCACACGACATCCTATTTCATACCACACCATTTAAAACCTATCCAGATACCTTTCAACCATTATCATATACTACACATTGCATGTTACTAGCTTCCCTTTCGAAGTTGAGAACAATAAATTAACATGAAATTGTTAAAACCACCTGAAACATTTCCTCAAACTAGCTATACAGGGCAAAAACTCACAGAACAAGTTCTCTACCGTTTAGGGCAAAAAAACATAAAAACCATCAAGTTCTCATAAAGCTCCTCTTTCTAAGTGATTATATAACCATCAATAAATCCGTGGAAGAATAAGGTGGAAGACAGTTATGGTTGTTGTTACTTCCTCGTCACGCCACTCACTTCCCTGTTCTCTATCCTACCTAGTATTCCTGCGCAAATGAAGAGAAACCTGTTGTTTTCCCCTTTTTTAATCAACAAGGGCATAATGGTCTTTTACATTCAGAAATTAATTCCCAAATGGTGCCTTGGGATCTCAGAATAAATATTTTGATCCATGGGACCTTTCCATAAATAAGTTTCTTCTTTGGGACCTCGGAATAAATTTCCCTTTTTATAAAACAATTTTATTTCTTAATTTCTTTAGACAGACATTTCTGAAAATTTTTGAACTTTTCAAATAACTTTTGTATAATGTTATTTTCCCCATCTGAATCAAAAGTATTAAGCTTAACCTTGGGTCATTACTCTTTATTTACATTTTTAGAAATCATTTTTATTTTATCCTTTAGGCTTATCTACTCGCGATAGCCATTTAATTCTACTTGTTATCGTTGAGAATAACATTTACTTGTATATTGTGGGGAGATGTTCTCCTCACATCTACCTTATGTCTCATATTAATATATACATAATTTATACAACCATATGTTCATATTCATCTAAGCCATCCACGCTTATATTAAAATAAAATATTGAACTTCTAATTAAACCACTTATATGTAAAGGGTTCTTCCATCTCTATCCTATGCCTCCCTTGTCACCAATTCCTTGCCTTTTGAGCTACCCACCTTGTAATACTGTTCGTTTATACCATTTAAATATATCCAGCGGAAGCATTTGGAATCACTTTAATTGGCCATAATTTGTGAAAAATGAAGTTTGAATACTTTTACTTTCGCATTACTATTCATAACTCTTAAAAAATGGGCTTAACTTTGAAAAATCATAATTAATTATAGAAAAATCAAAATTGAGTGATTCTAAATTCTATGGAAAGCTAACCGAATAACCTTGAGTGAAAAAATAAGTTCAGGACAGTTTCTCTTGAAAATCATGCCCATTTTTTAATTTTAAAAGTTACTATTTATTTGGTCATTTTTTACTTTTCCAGTATTTTGCCCAACTTTGGAAGGGCATATCTCTTAGCATGGTTATCGGATTTGGGTGAATTACCATTATTTTTAAAGAGAAAAATCAGATCTATTTGATGGAAAAATATCACATCCTAACTCGCTCAAATGAGTCTGTACAAGTTGGTCAACTTTGAGCCCAATTTTGTTGACTTTTATCCCCCATTTACTTATACTTGTTCTAATTGAGGTATGATTGCTTTAACTTGCAATATTAATGCTCTTGGAGCATTCTAAACTATTCTAGCATACTTGAAAGTAAAATCTACTACACATGCTATCAATTACAATCAACACATAATACCCTTATATATATTTACAACTTTCCACAAATGCTTATCAAACACTTACGAAACCTCTAAGCATTCTTCTTCTCTCCTCTTCTCTTATTGGATAAGGCTAGCCCTAGGGTTTGGTTTACATTGATAAGGTAAGATTCTTGGGAATCTTATTAGCATAAGCAACTATTATATAATCACATACATGCATTTAAAAATATGATACATGCTTAACATAACCTTGAAAATAAATTGTTATGCATACCTCATATGTCACACAACATAACATAGAGACAAGTCTTCATTATATCCTAACTTTATTATTCACACCATGACATGTTATCCAAATCATAACAAAATAAGTAATCATGCAATAAATACAATGAAATGTAATTAAAATAATAATTGCTAAACTACCTCTTCTCCTTGCTTTTCTTGGTCTCTTGGGTGTCAAATCCCTCCTTTTTAATTTCCAATCGTCCTAGATAACATCACATATCAATGAAAAACTTATTAAGACCATTGGTCACATCACTATCTCATAACTATTCTTAACTTGCTCTCTTTAACTTTAACTTTGCATCTTTGTATCCTTAGGCTTAAAAATTTTTCTGACATGCTTCTCCCTTATAAATTTGCTTGTAGATTTCATTTTTAAGCTCAAATAACTCAAAAGAAACTTACTTCCCTTTCAACTACTCAAAATAGCAACTTAAGGGAGTTGTTGTTGCACAAATTTCCAATCTTTGTTCCTAATGCTTCCAAACTTGGTTTCTCACTTATACCCTACACAATTTTTCATTTTAAACTCATTGGAAGGATCAAAATGATCAAAATCATATTTCTCCTTCCATTTCTTTCAGCAGACGAAAACAGTACATAAAGTTGCAACAACATTTTCAACTTCTCTTACTTTATACATGTATGGTCTTGCTTTCTTACACCTTCTCATGCATTATATAACATCCAAGCATCACTTTCCATCCAAATAGAAAATTGGATAGCACCTCCCATAGGGTTTTGAGATTCCAAAATTTCAAAAACAACAACAACCAACACAAACTATATACCAATCAACTCCTTAACTTGCATAGAGTTGTTTGGTACCAATTATTTGAGCTAAATCCCTTTCTTTCTCATTTTCTCTCTCAAGCATCCTAATTTTCAAGTAGCCATAATCTCGAAAGCTAAACCATTAGAAGTGAATAGGAGGTTCCAAGGATCAACAATATGTTAGAGTTGTTGTAGGAACTTACATAGACTTGTAGTTCTTGAAGATTTTCTTCTCTTCTTCCTCCTTTCATGGCTACTCTTTTTTTTATTTTGAGGGCTACAAACACAAAATGGAGTGGCTGGAATGATGCAGAAAAATTGATTTAATGACATGTGAAGTTGGATCAATGGTTGGAATTAAATCTTTCTTTAATGAGTTGATCCAAGGACTCACATGAAATCACCGCATACACCATCTTGAGGGAAAAACCGAGTCGGGCCCGGTTGGAGGTCAGGGATGATGAACAGTGGCGGCGGCGAGTGGATGGCTCAGGTAGGTTAACCCGACCCATCTGAGAAAGACACCAAAACAATGTGTTTTGGATTAGGCCAAAACATCGATGTTTTGGCTTGTCAAAGCACCTGTCACTCACCCTCAAAATGACACTGTTATGGTGGCTGTGAAACAGTACTTTTTACAATTCAAAAAAAATTAAAGCTGGATCGAGTCGGGTATGGTCCCAACTCGATCCAAATGCATATTGGGCCTAGGACCAAGCCCAACACAAAAATAATAAAAAAAGGGATTGGGCCAAGAATAGGCCCAATCACAAAAAATTCGGTCGTACAGGCCCAATCAATAAAAAAAGATAAGCCCTCATTGGTTTCGAGCATGCGACCTGGAAAAAGAGACACTGACATCTTACCAAATGGACTAGGCATGATATTGTGAAAAGGAAAACATAAACAAATATTAATAAAATAGAAAAACATAAAGGGGGAAGAGAACACGTGGTGCGTGAGGCCACGTGACACGTGGACCACACTATCGGACTAAGGATGGCACATGGAATCTTAGGAACTAGCGCATGATCCAAAAAGAGGTCTGAACGATGGCGTGTGAGTTACACACGCCTTCCCCAAGAGTGGGATTTATCCTATTTTATGAATTTTTCTGGATTTTTGTTTCTAAAGGCATGTGAAGGCGCGTGGATGGTCCAAATAAGACACGGTATGTTCCTAAAAATCCTAAAATTCAATAGCTTCATTTTAATATGATATTTGCTTATTTTAGAGGCAATTTAGAACTTGTTTTTGATGAAAATAAGTTATTAGTTAAGGATTTATCAAAACTTTTTCAAAGTAATAATTTCAAATTCATTTTTTTGGGAAAAACAATGAAGCAAGAAATCTCAGATAGCACTGAAACACTGTCTTACGGATCAGTGTACATTGAATATGTGGAGGAACATATTCCTAATGAGGATCTGAACAAGAATTAGAGGAGGATTTTGAGGAAGACCTAGAAGAAGAGAACCCTGAAGAGGATCTAGAGGAAGACCTTGAGGGAGGTTAAGAGGTCTACTCTGACCTTGGTCCTAAGTCTTCATTCTTGATCATTTACTTCAAAACCTCCATATTATGATCAAGAGGTCGATCAACCTTTCTTCCCCGCTATGGCTGCGACAATAGCTGAATATGATAATGAGAGTATGTCAACGGCATAAATGATAATGAGACTGCAGAATTCTATGTGAATGTCATGATGAAGTATCGTGCAACAGTTAGAGCTGCAGGCACATTCACATTAACAACCATGTGTGTTAATGCAGTAAAGATAACAACAAGATTTATGCTGAATAAAAACCAATACTTTAAAAGACTAAGGAAACAAATCGTCGGCTATTATATTACAAATATCAAAAGATGTATTGTACTTTAAATTTATATATTTTCCCCTATGTTTGTTTAATGTGTCCAAGACATGTTTTAGATGTATTGTTATGACTTCACGTATTGTTAAATGTAATATGTTTAGTTTATGTGAATTATTGTGAAATAGTTACTATTTTTCACATGATATGTCATCATGTTACACTTTTTGATAAGTGGGAGCTTTTAAAAAATGAGACTTCTAAAAGTTAATAATTTAAGAAGTACTTATATAAAATTCTTGAAAGAAAATAATGTAGTTACTAGTGTTTGTGTGATGGAAGGTGTAAACGTATTCTTCTGATCACAGATCTAGTGATGAAATTATCTTCTTGTCAAGAATAACATAGATATAAGACATTGTATACTGTGTTATGCTACATAATCTCTAAAAACTCAACTCTATAAAAAAAATTTGTTGATAAAATACCTTGTCACATCAGACTTGGAAATGGCAATAAAAAGCATAATTGCCGAGTTGAATAAAGGGGACAAGCTAACTGGTGACAACTAGGATATATGGCAACACAAGATATAGTATATATTGGAGGAACAGGAGGCCCTTGAGCCACTGACCACCATTTTGGTGGAACCTGAAGCTGAGATAACATCCCAGTATAAGAGGAACCTGGAGTTATACCAGGCTTGGAAAAAGAAGAACAATATTGCAAGAGTCACCCTACTGAGTATAATGGAAAATGACCTAATGTATCAGTATGAAAAGCATCCAACTACACATCCCATGTGGGCAGCTCTTAGAGATAAGTTTGGCGAAACGTCAACCACCAAATTCAAGAGGCTCACAATCAAGTTTGACACATATAAGCTTCAGGGTAATACACCCACAAAGCATAATCTCTGAGACATGTCAAACATGATTAAAGAGCTCTAGGAAGCTGGACACATACTTATTGATTAGCAGTAAGTGCAGACTATAATCAGATCACTTCCCAATAGTTGAGAACATATGAAAGTGAACTTAACCCATCACTTTTGATAACATTGTGAAACATCTTGAGGATGAACGCCTGGAGGTATATAAGACTTCAAGGCAGACCTATTATATCGAGAATGCAGGCCCTTCCAATCCAAGCCCAATTTTAATAAGGGCAATAAATTTTGTGGAAAAGGAAAAAAGGATGTCTTTAGATTCAAAGAGAAAGAAAGCAATTCAAGAAGAAGGGAAATAAAGGTGGCAAAAAGAAAGTTGACTTGAAGATGGGTCACTTCGCAAGGGAATATCCTGAGCGAAATGAATGTGGAAAGACTCAGCCTCAACAGACCATGTAACGAAGGATATAGGTGTTAGGATAAGCGCTTACCACTAAGCCAAAAGCTATAGCTGTTAGTCAGGGCGCAACTCTATTTCCTTAACCCACAGTAGAGCAGACGCCCAAGCGCCATGGTTCGACTATGACTTGGCCCCTCGGGCCTCCGCCATAGGACAATTGATACCACACCTTGGCCAACAATCTCCCCCTCAGCAATTGTCCTGCTGGGAATCAAACCCATGACCTTGGCTCTGATACCAAATGTTAGGATTAAGCGCTTACCCCTAGGCCAAAAGCTATAGCTGTTAGTCAGGGCGCAACTCTATTTCATTAACCCACAGTAGAGCAGACGCCCAAGCGCCATGGTTTGACTATGACTTGGCCCCTCGGGCCTCCGCCATGGGACAATTGATGCCACACCTTGGCCAATAAGAGGTCCTTCGTGGATTATCGTCAGTTGCCGCAGCAATGCAAATGGCTTTATGTTGGCAGTAACGTAAAAATTAAGGTCAAAGGCATATGTACCTGCAGATTAGCTCTGCATGGTGGAAAGACCTTAATCTTACATGATGTACTTCATAACTAGACAACCGATAGAATTTGATTTTTGTTCTATGTCTTTTGAATTATGGGTTTGCTGTGAACTTTCATGGTAAAGTTGCAGACATTTTTAGCAAGAGGACCTTTTACGGTTTAGTTTTCCTTTTAGGAAAGTTCTTTGTTATGATGTTGTTGGTGATTTCAACTTGCATGATTTTTTTGTTAGTTCCTCTAATATAACTGTTGATATGAATATCTAGCATGCAAGACTAGGAGACATAAACCAGAATCGAATGATTAAACTAGCAAAAGAAGGTTTACTTGGTGAAGTTCCAAACATGGAAAAGGCCTTGTGTGGAAATTGTCTAGCTGGTAAGGTAACTAGAAAACCTTTAGGTACAGGAACTAGATCTGAAAATCCATTAGATTTGGTCCATTCTGATATATGCGGTCCAATGAGCGTGAGGACAAGGCATAGAGCTTAGTACTATATTACCTTTACTAATTACTTTTTACGATATGGTCACGTCTATTTGATTTCACATAAGTCTAAAGCACTAGAGTGTTTTAGACAATACATGAATGAAGTGGAGAATCAAATGGAACGTAAATTAAAGTGTTACATACTCACCAAGGTTGTGAATACTTGTCCGATCAATTTAAAAAGCTCTGTGAAGAAAAAAAGATAATTAGGCGACTAACTATCCCTGGCACTCTACAACAAAATGGAGTGTCAGAAAGAAGAAATATAACTCTTCTAGACATAGTTAGGTTAATGATGGTTCAAGCAAACCTACCAATTTCATATTGGGGTTATGCTTTATCAACAACAGCCTTCATACTTAATCGTGTACCCTCAAAAGCAGTTGCTTTATAGACAAAACGCAAGCCGGATCTAAGTATCTTAAGGCCCTGGAGGCCGGCTACATACATTCATGACGATTCCCATAAGTATGGGAAGTTGGCTCCTAGAGGAAAGAAATGTATCTTTATAAGATACTTAAAAGAATCAAAAGGATATGTTTTTATTGGTGAAAACGAAGATGAAACAGTAACTAAAATTGAATTAAGGCATACCGTATTTTTGGAAAGTGAATTTCCTGGCAGAGGAGAGATAGATCGAATAGTATCTCTTTATGATACACAAGAACAAGGTAATACAGATCAATCTAATGATCCCTAGTTGTCTCAATATATCGATCTGAGTGGAAGATCAGAAGTCTTAGAAATGTCTTTATAAAGGCTGAGATAAGAGAAATGAAAGAGACAAGAAGTTTATACAAGAAGGAGTGACAGGGGAAATGTACCCAAGAGGCACTTTCCAATAGAAGGCGAAGCACTCATGGTCACTCTTGATAGAGATGATAAGCCACGTTTTGTGCAATAAACCTTGCCGTGTCCTGCCAAGGATGAATGGAAGAAGAGATTGATTCAATGAAAAAGAATCAAGTCTAAGAACTTGTTGATTTACCAAAAGGTTGAAAGGCCATGCGAAACAAATGGTTTCTCAAAATAAAAAGAAAATTGGATGGATCAACTGACAAGTACAAGGCATGTTTGGTAGCGAATGGATATACACAACAGGAAGGTATCAATTACGAGGACACCTTCTCACCTGTTGTACGCTTTAATTCCATAAGACCGATTTTGGCAATAGTAAACAATTTAGATTTGGAGTTACATCAAATGGATGTGAAAAATGCATTTCTAAACGGAGACTTAGATGAAGAAATCTATATAAAACAACCATTAGGTTTCGTAAAGAAAGGTTTAGAGAGCAAATTTTGTAAGCTCAAAATGACTATTCATGGACTAAAGCAATTATCCAGGCAGTGGTACTTGAGGTTTCACAAGGTAATAACCTCCTACGATTTTAAAATGATTCAAGAAGACCACTATATCTACATTAAGCGGTTTGATGATAACTTTGTGATGTTATCATTATATGTAGACAATATAATATTGGCCAAAAATAGCCTAAATTCGATATTAGCTATTAAAGAATGGTTGTCATCGAATTTTGAGATGAAAGATATGGGAGAAGCATAATACATACTTGGAGTTGAAATCTAAAGGGATCGCTCAAAGAGAATTCTATCTCTTTCACAAGAGAATTACATTAATAAAATTCTCGAGCAATTTAACATGAGTGACTGCAATCCCTCAGACACCCCAGTAACTACTGGAATTAGCCTGAATCTTGAAGTGTGTCCCAAAATTGAGTCAGATAAGAAAATAATGGAAAAAGTTCCATATGCTAGTGCCATTGGAAGTCTAATGTATGCAATGATGTGTATAACATGATATATTTGTTTCACAGTCAGACTGGTAAGTAGGTTCCAGTCAATCTTGACGAACAGCATTGGGAAGCTGTGAAAACGATTTTGCGATACCTAAAGGGCATAATGAATTATGCGCTAACTTATCAAGGAAGTGATTTGTAGCTCGTTGGATACTCCGATGCTGATGTAGGCGGAGATGAAGTTGAACGAAGGTCAATTTTAGGTTATACCTTCTTGCTAAATAATGGTGCCATAAGTTGGAGTAACAAGAAACATGCGTGTATAGCCCTACATTCTATGAAAGCTGAGTTTGTGGCATGCACTGCAGTAGTGCAGGAGGCTATATGGCTGAAAAGATTTATTAAACACCTTAGATTTGGAAATGAGTACAAATCCTATGTTAATATATTGTGACAATTGCGTCATAGCCTACACAAAAGACCCCAAATATCATAGCAAGACTAAGCACATTGATATTAAGTATAACTTTGTGAGAGATTATGTAGCACATAAAGTGATTAATGTACAACACATTTCGACCAAGAGTATGGTCGCTGATCACCTGACTAAACCAATAGCCAAAGAAATGTTTGAACAGCATGTAAAGGCTATTGTTATGCATAAAATGTAAAATTACAGACACTATGTCACTACTACAGAAAAGACTTTTTGCTACTGAAATTCGCGCCCTTCTCTTTAAGTAGGGCGCCAAAGGGGCGCCCTATTTCATTTTCCCCGTCACTCTTCACTCCATCACTTTCATTTTCTCTACTCTCCCACTACCCCAGACCCTTCGTGCTCAGCTCTCCCACTCCCCCAGCACCGGGCGCCACCCTCCCTCTCCCCCACCGCGCGCCGCCCTCCCTCTCCCCCACAGCGCGCCGCCCTCCGGAGCCCAGCACTGCGCGCCACTGAGCTCTCTCCTTCGACGACGCCGCTCTCCCTCTCTCCTTTCGTCTGCCTTTTCGCTTGCACAGGTTCCATTCTTCCCCATTTTCACCGTTTGATATACATGCATGTCTCCTTTAAAGTTTGAATCTGAATCTTGTTGTGTTTCCATGCGTGTACATAACTATATGGATCTAG
>JANTPZ010116510.1:0-15084 GCA_025593235.1 Vachellia pachyceras
AGAATTTGAATCGAACTAAGAAAAAAAATTTAAAAAAGTTATGTTTGGCGTATTAAATTGAAAAGGGATTCCTTTTTCATGATGCAAGAATTGAAGTATGCAATATTTATTATATTTATATTATCTCATTGCTTAACATATTTTTAACTGTTTTTTTATTATATTTGTATGCAAGGCTGAGGCACACAAACACTTCAAATTTATTAAGTTATTTTTATTTTCATACCATAGCCTAAGTGCTCTTATTTTTTTAATTATTATTCAAAAATGCTCACAACAATTTATTTTATAACAAAGGAAGTTATACGTGAGTGGAAAACAACTATTGGAAATTTTCAACTTAATGCTAGAAATTTCTGAGTGGAATACTAGTGCATATCTATAAAGAGAAAAAAGGGTTGTGGTGGGGCCCATATGGAAACCTCTAAGCATAAAGTTATTGGTTGGAATGTGTCATTAGCTATTTGCATATATATATATATATATATATATTGTTGATGACAAATTGTGCTTATGCCTTGTCGAGTAATAGATATTGATGTTTTGTGATATTAGGAGGGGATGTTATGATTGAAGAAGAAATAAGGGGATGAATATTTATAATGTTTAAAGAGAAAATAAGAATGAATGACTGACAAGCGAACCGTTAGTTGCCTTAGATCCGCGTCAAAAATAATTTAACCGAATTAAAAGGATTGGCTTTCCACCCTTCATTCTCATTTTTAACCTAGTTGCCTAACTGGTTGTACTGGACTTACCCACTCACTATCAGATATGAATTTAAGCAGTGGAGTTAAAATAATGAATTAAAAAATTATAATTAAGCTTTAATCCAACAACCGAGCCACCTCGATTTGCCACAAAATATTTTCCAAACTTTCAATTTACAAACTGCCACCAGAATAGTAAAGAGGAATTAAGGATAATAAAACCACTGCTTAATTGTAACTCTTAAATTCAAATAATAGAATTAAAGTTAGTAAAAGATTATTTGATCCAAGATTCTAAGCCACCTTAGAAAATCACAAAATCTTAACTCTGAAATCAATGTAAACGTCATACCAGAATATTATGATTGAAACCAAAGTTAAATTAGCCCAATATCAATTGCTAAACAATAATTCAGTCACAATAATCTCCAAAATAAATCATATCAAACAATAGAAATTGTTCCATTAATTAGAAAAACTATCCTAAGACTTAGGAATTGTTAAACAATTATTGGATAGGAAATTAAAGTAATTAAAAACTCCCCCTTGAGTCAAGCTCCTGCCATTGTTGTTGAGTTAGAGAATTAAAGAACTAGCCAAGATTTGCCATGGAAAATCCTAGAAATTCAAACACTTCAGAATTCATCCTCTTCGACGGTCTACTGGACTGGTAAAGTTTAGGATGGCAGTGCAGTGGTTCATGTTCAGCGACGTTGCTCCAGGTTTTGTGGAATGGGATGAGGAATTGGATGTGCGCCGCTTGGTGAATGGATGGAATCTTGGCAGTGCTGGAGGTGTGTTTTTAGGATCAAGGATAATGAATGGAATGATGAAATGGGTTCACCGCTAGAATGGATTCTTCAAGCTTGTGTGCGTGCCGCTCGTAGCCGCTTCGTGGATGAGGATGAAGGAATGGATGATATATATTGTTGGCGGCTGTGTGTGGATAAGGCTTTTTAATGGATGAATGAATAATGGGTTAGTGTTGAATGAATTGTGGGCCCACGGCTTGTGGTGAAAATGGATGATTTGTGTGCAGCTGGGAATGCTTACGTCACCACTTGTTTTTGTGCGTGAGTGAATAAATCCCGTTGAATAGTGCCACCTGGAATGAATTATGCGTCTTCAATCTTTTCTGATTCTTCCATTGAATTCCTCCATGCAATTTAATAATAATATAATATACTATATTATATTATATGAAATAAGAACAAATAAATAGATTTGTTGTGGTTCTTAATTTGAATTTTAAACTAAGAATCTTAGATTTTCTAATTCAAATTCAAATTCAAAATCAAGATTTACTAACTTAAATTCAGGATCTTCTAAGATTATATTGATAGATATATTAATTCAAATTTAGCTTTTGATCTCAATTTCTTCCACAAATACCTTAATTGGCTTTTATTTCATAAAATAATCATTAATCATAATTAAAGCAATTAAGCTCAAAAAAGCCAAATAATAGCACTAAAATCCCTTGAAACGCTACAAATTCACTTGATAAACTATAATTATTTCAATGACTTTCAGTTGCACACTGAATGATCCTAGGCTTATTGTGTTATTAGGGCCTATGAAACCCGATTATTGTTAGGGAGGCACCCATGGTCCCAACGTGTGCTCTATGAATCTGGTCACTTCACATGACGTAAACGGTTAGCATTGTGGATAGCTACCAATTATATGGGATAGCTATAGCTTATCATTTCATTAAGAGTAAATAAGGCGGGGGAGCTACAAGGGAGACTCAGTGATTAAGAAAAGTGCTCATATGGTTATTGATCATTGGGAATTTTAGGATCATCGTAATATAATTTCCATGATGATGATATGGATATTGATACATATATGTATATTTTATTAAATGTGAATAGAGCTGACAGTGAACTGTTTGAAAAAGTCAGTGTTAATGGTGAAATTATTTTTATGCAAATAATTCTCTATCTCTCATTAGCACTCGCTTATATACCATTTAAGTTGATTTGCTGGTTACTGAGACTTTTTGTCTCACCCTGTGGTTATTAAACTTTTTTAGGTGAAAGCTACCATGCTAAGAATTTTGGTAGGGCTCCAAAAGCTTAATTCGTGCTATAAGTGTGAATAGCGTCCTCCTTGATTATATGTTATGCATTGATGTACAGTATCGATATTATATGGCTCATCCTTTTATCATCCATTTATTCGAGAGTGGTGGAGTTTATATTTTGATTAACCCTTATTAAATGGCCAGATGTCTACCATTGTCATAGTTATAACATTTTGGTGGATCCAGCATGTGAATTTGTGATTATGGTTGACGGAATATATTTATCTGAGAAAAAGCTTGGCATCGAGCAATCGATTTGATGTTTGTATAAAGGTTTAAATAATGTACATCAAAACACAAGAGATGTTTTGAATATAACTCGCATATGTAAAAAATTTTAGAATTAAAAATAATAATTGAGATAATATAATATATTCCTTTCGGGGTGAAATATAAGTTCATTTTCAACTGCACAAAACAAAGGAATGGTTAATTCATTAATCTATTTGTAAATGAAAAAAATTCAACTTTTTCCCTGTTTAAATTTATCTCACATTTTCCCTCTTTCTTCAGATCCAATATACATAATCAATGAGCAGGAATAAAATAGAAACATTGTGATAGTATATATCAATCTCTAGGTGATTTATATTATAGATAAATTTTTTCTTTAAAATCCTCTATATTTCGGAAAAAAGTAAGTGCGTGTGTGAAAAGACCCTTTCTACTAATCCAGGCATTAAGCCTAATTATCAAATACTAAACAATTAACCATGGTTAAAGAAGAAAAATTTTTTTCCCCACTTTTAAAAAAAACTTCATATCTCATTCTTCATTTTAATACGTTTGGACCCAGGGCACAACATCGCCCACAAATCTATTATAATAAATCAACATGTAAGACCAAAGGCACTATTAACATTAGGGTTAAAACCTAGCCCATTAGTCTCCATCATTCAGCAATATCACATTCATAAGACTAAGGGCACAATTCACATAAGGGTTAGCACCCATCCCACTAGTCCATATTCTTTCCCACTGTAACTTCATCACATGATTTAGATACAAACACTGTTATCTCAAAGAGAATATAATTAGAACATATAATAATATGATGACCCTATGATGGCAGTATATAAATATTACAATTCCCATAATTCAAGAGGCATACAAGATTACAAACACTTATGCCTCTGCCTGCTTCCCTGGACCACTATTTTGATAAGAGATCTCGCCTAAAAAATGTTAATACCATGGGGTGAGACATTAAGTCCCCATAACCAAAATCAATTTATAAAATATGCAAGAAAGGAAAGTAAGTCAGAGAAGCAGGTTTATCAGTAATTACATTAAAATTTCAATAATAAATAACACATAATATTTTCAATGACTGGACCCGTTTCCACTCATTCATCCTACTCCCCCTTATATCTTCTGGACGTGGTACAGCCTATCAGTGCTAGTATGCCCGGCCAAAGGTTAGCTAGTCACATCAAGAACACTGCCCCCTTCCATGTCACCACCAAATATACTGTAATAGGAAGATGTTCACCCAAAACACTCAACTCAAATCTAGGCCAAGAGTGAGAGAGCCGATGGGCACACAAGCAACCGCATCTCTTCCACACAACCCAATATATCCCATAAAATAATACAATCCATTCAGTATAATGTATTTTTCTTTTATCAACATCCTACAATAATAACAATCCACATAATTCATAATCACCTCAATAGCAATAATCTCAACCATAATCACCACTCATATATGTTGGAAAGTACATTACTTCACTGATAAATGTAAATATTCAACATATATAATCTTTCAAAACACATATAAATATTATAAAGAAAGTAAGGTTCCAAAAATACCTTACAGTCCATAAAGTGCATATAAAATAAATTAACCCCGGTTACCTGAACTCCAAGCTTAACCTTGAAAGCTTTAGAAGTCAAGAGTATAATTCAAAATTTTGGATCACACACCAATCTAACTCAACCCAACAAAACTTAAGAGCAACCACTCGCTCTCTCCTTTCTCAACTACGACATAGAGAAAAGAAGGGAATGCGTGAGGTATTTATAATCCCTCCCTCTTGCACCATATCCGTGTGCAAACACACACTTCACTCTCTTTTTCTACATTCTCATTTATTACTCTTCACATTTTTCTCCTTCACTTTTCAATTTTTCAACGTCGCCAGTCTGCTACCTCCTGCTTTCATTTTTTCCATCTCTCATTTATTCCTCTTGACTTTTCTTCTCTCACTTTTCATTTTTTCCAACTTCATTAAATTCCCTTATCCCTTATCCTTTCTTTTTCCTTCTCTATCAACACTCCCCTTCCCTTTTTGATTTTTCTTATACTTCCTTTTATCTTCTTCTTTTCTCATTTTCTTATTTTTGTTTTTTAGATGTTACAATGTGTGTCTATGTCATCCCCCAAAAGTTCTGGTCCAGCCTTGGCTTCTTACTTCAAACTGAAGTTCTTAAAATAATTTTATTATATAACATTATAGCAAATAATCATAATTAGGTTTCCCTCTAAATTTTATGTTTAATTTGTTTTGGTCTAGGGCACACCAAAAATTATAATTAATTCACTCTTCGATTAACAAATGATTTGTGTAAATAATATTGCTTTTCAACTTTCTTGCCTGCATATAAATTTATTACACCCAACATCATGGATTCATTTTCAAGAGTTGAAGCTATACTAAGAAACTAATAATAAAAATAAAGAAGTATTAGCGGTCAATTTAGATTTAACCCAACCAATAGCATGTTGATAATGGTAGAAGGGGTTCTAACCGTTTAAGCATAAGAAACGCCTTTGCTATGGGAGTCCGTTCAAATGATCACTAGGGAAAGCATACATAGCTTCGTCTTGGTGGAGAAATGGCTAAAATATCTGAAGGAATATCGAAGTCGTCCTTCTTGATGATGATGTTGATACTCTTCTTGAACGGCTTAGATTGATCCTAATACTGAGTAGATCACAATATCAAAACTTAAAATAAGTACTTATAAAAGCATGCAAGCTTGTATGAGTCTATAGAAGAATAATCACTTTTGGTGGATGTCAACATATAGATCAGTTTCATCCAATATATCTTCCTTCACAAACAAAAAAGAAGAAGCAAATTAAACATGAGTCAACTTGAAATTAATAAGGCATATATCACCATTATATATGTAATGTATGATGGTTTAAAAATGCCCATGAACTTTTACAAAATAATATCATGTATTTTTTGGAGGTGCAAGAATACCATTGAACATTCAAAATGAGAGAAAAATGTTAGGATACTTAAATATGACCTAATATCATTACATATGTACATATATGTAAATTAACATGCCCTATTACAAAAAGTAATAATGTTATATTATATTTAACGATCTTGACATAATTACTCCAATTTTGAATGTTCATAGATATTTTTGGACATTCAAAAAGCATACAGTTCTAAGCATACTTTTGGTAAAAACTCAAACATTTTTACACTTTAACCCTATATGTTTGTGTATTAAAAACCTGAAGAAGCTCCTCCATAATATCTTCTAAAGTTATGATTCCAATAGCTTGCTTATTGCTACTTTGAAGATAATAAAAAATTCTCTAGTGAATCAGTTTCATGGATTTGATTTAAGGGTTAAGATGCAATTTTAACAACTAAGTTTTTCATGAGGAGCGTCTGGCACCATTAAGTTTCGGAAGGAGCAAAAATACACATAATGTTAACAAAATGGTGCACATTTGACAACAGTGACGAATTTGGATAAACGTCCGTTAACCATGCACATGTGGCCATATGGTTGTAGACCCTACCTGCTCAGCTGTCTACCCGCACTCTCTCTCTCCTCTCTCACACACACCTCCCGTCTCTCTATCTCTTCCTTTTCCACTGAGACCAGAAAATGACAACCATACACCATTCTTAATCATCCAACATTACCATCGACCACACTCGAAACCTCTGGTTCAGACTTTCACGCCCACAGCCACCAACTCTTCGCCTCTTCCTATCATTGTTTTCTTCCACGGTGGTGGCTTCAAGTAACTTTCAGCTGCTTCCCTCACGTATGATGCCATTTGCAAATAGTTTACGCGTAACTTCCCGGCTATTGTCATCTCTATGGATTACCATCTCATCCTGAAGCATCGATATCCTGCTCAATACAACAATGGTTTTGACGCCCTCCAGTTTATCAACCAAAATGTCGATGCTTTGCCCGATACTGCTGATCTGTCCAAGTGATTTCTGGCGGGTAACGGTATCGGTGTTTTTGGAAGTTGCCATCGATGAATGGATTTTAGGCATCCATGAAGAGCATATACTTCTTGGGCGACTTAATTAGTAAGAAAATAAAGTTGCAAATTGAAATATTGCAAATCCTACAGGTGGACTTGGACAGTTCCTGTTGAGAAGTTCTTCGATCATTTGTAATGCGATCCTTTCTTCTTCATTCATCCCTCCTTCCCCTATCGTTATTACTTCATTTCCTTATGAGATTGCAGACTCATCTCTGATCCAGGATGGCATCTTTTAATCTCTGCCCATTCCTGTTAGTGTTATTGTTAATATTATTGTTGTTGTTATTGATGCCAATGGTCTTCTTCCCCAGCTCCACGGTTATCACCGAGTTGGAGTTATCCGTATGCTAGTCGGCGTATTTTACCACACTCTAATGTTGGAGTTCTTGGTGTCTAGCCTCAGGCATGCATGGATGACGATGACAGCTTCCATGACAATGGCCAAATGTAGGAAAAAATAATGGAGGAAATACATGAGGAGAGAGAGTGTGAGGGTTGACAGCTGAGCTAGTGGGGTCTACAACCATATTGCCATGTATGTATGGTTAATGAGCGTTTATCCAAATCCGTTACTGTTGTCAAATGTGCACCATTTTGCCAACTGTGTATTTTTATCCTTCTGAAACTTAATGGTGCCAGACACTACTCACAGAAAACTTAGTTACTAAAATTGCACCCTAACCCTTGATTTAATTTCCTATGTGTTGGATCTGAACCACCACCATCACCATAACCACTTTCATTGTCCGTCATCATGTTCTTCAGTGTTTCGCTGTAATATTATGTTTCAAGTGAATTCCATGATGGGAATTTAATAGGCATATAAGTTCAATGGAATAATCTAGAGCATTGCGGAAGTATACCTGGATCCATGGATGCGTAAACAATACAAAGTTAAGGGACTGAAAACATATGGTATAAAATTAATGGACCAAACTAAAACATTGTATAAAATCAGAGGACCGGATGTATACTTTTGCATCTGATCAGTATGAATATTGATTGAGTAAAAGGTAAATTCAGTAAGAGGTGGTAAAAGCTCATCGGATCCCAATCGTCCATTTGCAATTCATAAGATGGATATATGAAGGCCATGTTTGGATGGGGAAAAGTGAGAGAAAGAAAGGGTGAGGGAATAGAAAAAAAACTTCTAAAACAGTAAAAACATATATATTATTTGTAGGAGTTTTTCCACTTAGTATTCTTTTTACCTCTAATTTTTCTCTCCATCCAAAACAAAGGGGGAATGAAAATATCTTGTGATTAATACGTTGCAAACAAACAGTTAAGAAAGAATCTTAAGGCCTCATACTGAATTCAAATAGATTCTTGCTTTGTGTATCAATGGAAGTGGTTCTTATGGTGTGCGTTTTGCTTTTAATGACAGCAACCATGTGGCTATGACCCTTCTGGAATTGAATTAGTATATCATATAGTGGACAATTTTCACCTACTCTATTTATACACATTCATGTAAAGTAATTAATCACTAATTAATGAAATAATTAAGAGCAACATGTGATAATGATAATAATTGATAGAGCATAGTTGGTCTAAAGTTTGTGTGTCATGCTGGATCACATCCTTCACATCTTTCATAGCATCAATCCACTTTGGATCCTTCACTACATCCAAAAAATACTTAGGTTCCACCAAAGACATATTACGTCTAGTGTACACATCAAATAATGATCTTGTACCTCTAACTGGAATGTCATTAATGGTATTATCTAATGGAGAGGTTGGGGAAGATGATATGTTGTTTGGTATACTTATTTTTTCTTCCCATTGCCACTTTTCTAGTTCTGCAAATTGAATATCTCTACTGATTAGTATTTTTCCAAATTGAGGTTGAAATATTTATAGGCTTTAGCAACACTGCTGTAGCCTATAAAGATGCCCATATCATCTATACTATCAAGCTGATCTCTTTTCACTTGTGGCACAAGAGTATAACAGACACAACCAAACACTTTTAAGTTTGTTAAAAGTGGCTTATAACCATAACATGCTTCAAATGGTGTCCTCCCTTGCAATGCTTTTGTAGGTAGCTTATTTTGCAAAAATACAGCTGTGTTAGTTGCTTCATCCTAAAACTTTTTGGGTAGATCTTTCTCATAAAGCATGCAGTGAGACATCTCCATAATTGTTCTATTTTTCCTCTCACTCACCCTATTTTGTTATAAAGTGTAAGGAGTTGTCAATTGATGCTCAATTCCAGCTTCTTCACAGAATTTAGTGAACTGATTTGATGTACATTCAGTCCCATTATCTGATCTAATGGTCTGAATTTTGCAGCCACTTTGATTTTCAATCCATGCCTTGAAATTCCAAAACACTCTTGCAACTTCAGTTTTAAATATTAAGAAATAAATCCAACACATTCTAGTTAGATCATCAATAATAAAGACTTCCATTTAAAGATGGTTCAAACACAGGCCCACAAAGATCAGTATGGATCAATTGTAGTCTTTGAGTTGCTCTCCAAACTGATTGAGCAAATGGAAGCCTAGTTTGATTACCATATTTGCAAGCTTTACAAAATGCATTGAGAGATTCCAATAAAGGTAACCTTGCACCACATCTTTCTTCCTTAGATCCTACAATACAAACTCATTGTAATGGCCTACCCTCTGGTGCCAAAGTTTAGTTTCATTACTGATTGTAGCATGAACTCTTTGATCAATATCAGTCAAATCCAAAGAAAACATCTATTTTTCATTTTGACCTTGAGCATCATTGATCAAACACATTTTATTTTTAAACAACACCTCAAAACCCTTATTTACCAACTGGCCAACACTAAGCAAGTTTAAATCTACTTCAGGAATAAAAAGAACATATGAAATCTTCTTTATACCTGAAGGAGTTTGCAATGCAACTGTGACTCTACCTTTAACCTTCATTTTATCTCCATTGCCTATCTTTGTTGTAATTCTTGCTACTTATTCAAGATCAAGAAATAACTCCTTATTGCTAGTCATATGGCTATCTATCAACTAGATTTCACTTGAGGTAGTGACTGAAAAAAACTTTGCAATGAATAAATGCTCCTCCTGTTGATCTACAACATGAGCTTCTGTCACTTGTTGAATTTTGTTTTTTTTTTTGCATATTTTGGCAATATGCCCAAACTACTTGCACTTATTGCATTTGACATCGGGTCTCCTCTAACATTTGAATAGTGGATAACCCTTCTTCCCACAATGTTTACAAGGAGGAAAATCACGCTTATTATTACCTCCATCGTTCTTATCAGATCCATCCTCCTTTTTTCCCTTTCTTCCTTGCTTTTTGACTTTGACTGACTTGTAGCTTGGCTTGCAAGGCGCCCTCAACGGACCCCTCCTACCTCATGTGCCTTCTTTGTTCTATGCTTACAAGGCACTCAAAAGTTCTGCCAAAGTGATGATTGACAACTCTTTTGGGTTCTCCAAGCCTGAGATGGTTGTTTCAAACCTTTCAGGAATTGTTACCAATAGCTTCTGCACTATTCTAGAGTCTACAAATTCACCTCCCAACAACCTCACTTTATTTGCAATTCCTAGAAGTTTATCTTAATACTCTTGAATAGTTTCATATTCCTTCATCTTCTGCAATTCGAATTCCCTTATAAGATTCAGCATCTGCATTCCTTTGATCTTCTTATCTCCTTCATACTCTTGCTTGAGATAATCCCCGATCTCCTTAGCTGTCTTTAAGGTCATAATTCTTGTGAAAATTGGTGGAGAAACAGCAGAGAATAAACAAGACTTGGCTTTTGACTTTCTCTGCTTCTCTTTGTGACTTCTTAGTTGAGCTACCATAGGATTTTCTGATAAAGGAGGAATTTCTGACAAACAATAATTTCTGACAAAGGAGCTTATGAATATAACAATTTGACTTATAAGTATTAATTCTCTAGGGACCTATTAATATTAAATGTAATTTGCGATACCTATTTATATTTAATTTTTTTACTTGGCTCTATGGGTAATCTTATTCATTTTTTTTCAAAAGAGTATCACTTGATGTTTTTAATTATTAGTTAACTAAATTAAAGGTTAGTAAATAACTCAATGAGGATGACTGAGTAAATTTACAATGACTAATTTGGCCAAAGAAAGCTAGCATAATTACTCACTTAAAAATAGAGAAATATTATAAAAATAATTTAAATTTTTTTACCGTTTATCTACTAATAAATAGGCCTATATAAAAATGTTTGTGCTAAAGATCTTTGTGTCAACAGGACACAAAATGTGCCCTTTGGAACACCATATCATCTGTTCCACCTAAGAAATATTTATGATAAAGCAAAAATATTTAAGAAAGTGTCAGACATGCATCGGTGTATTTTTTTGACAAGGATACATCAATATCAATATATTATATAAAAGTTATATGAAGTAATATTCTTATAATACTCGGCAAAAAAAATTCTTATAACAATATGGAAAAAAGTTATATATTTTGATGCAACAGAAGATTCACTCACTGTCTGAATGTGAGAGTGACATTGGTCGGTGAATTATATATTCCTAAACATATTTATAATTTTATAAATAGGAGAATTTGGTTTGGGGATCAAATTAACAATTTTTTATTCCTAAGATCCACTAATGATAAATAATCATTGTCAGTTTAACTTGTTAAATTGTGAATTTGGTACTTCATCATAAAATTTTTATAAATCATACTGTATAGATTTATATAATTTTAAAATATAATCCACACACATCACATAAATTTATTGAGGGAGATTTACTGTTTAGTCAGACACAGCAGAGATATTTATCAAATGGTCCCAGATTTTAAAATATTTAACCACCAATCCCAAGGTACCAGTGTGTAATTAATTTTAGGAGGGAAAAGACACATATGTCCTTGATGCTTGAAAAGGGAAATCTGCTGGTGACTTTCTCTTCATCTCCATTCGCGCTGTTGATGGCTTTCTCTTCATCTCCATTCACGTGGGAAGAGTGTAGCACGAAGAACAACGAAGTCGCTGGAGTGAGCAGCATAACCATCTTCCACCTTGTTCTTCCAAAGATTTGATCTTCCATCTTCTTCCACCTAGTTTCTGTATGTTTTTGCCCTAAATGTTGGAGAAGCTGTGCTGTGTGATTGTGCCCTGTATAGGTGGTTTCATGAAAGGGTTCAGGTGGGTTTAACTATTTGATGTTAATTTATTGTTCTCAACTTTGACGTGGAAGCTAGTAAGATGCAATGTGTAGTATTAAATGGTGTTGATAGGTTTTAAATGGTGTAGTATGAAATAGGAAGTTGTGTGATCTTTTTTGTGTTATGTGTGGTGTGTATCTGAAAAAATGGTGATGTAAGGAAGATGGAGGTGAAAATGGAGGTTTGTGAAGAGCTGGAACGGAATGGTAAAATGCAGCAGATGAGGTTGTCAATAGAGGGCGCGATAGTTGTCAATATGGCTGCCTAGGTTGTCAATGACAACTATATGACTACTAGGTTGATTTTATTGTAGATTGATAGTTGGTCAATTTTAGTAGAGGTTGGGGCTGAGTGTGTGTGTATTAATGTGATTATCTCTTAGATTTCTTTATAGTTATGGTGCTTGAAGGGTGATCTAGTGAAATGTAAAATATAAAGTGTGGATATTGTTGAGATGTGTTTGGGAAAGGGTAGTTGTGGGCTCTGTTTTTGTGTTGTTCATGCTCTTTTTTTGTGTTGTTCATGCTCTGTTTCTGATTAAAACTGATGATGGAATGCAGACAAAGGTGCAGATGCAGTGGTGAGAAGGGCTGGTGGCTGAAGGTGAGAAGGAGTTGTTAATGCAGGCAGTGACGGTTGTTAATATAGTTGGCAAGATTGTCAATAACAACTGAATGTCCTAAGGAAATATGGCTGCTAAGTGGTTTATGTATGGGGTGAAGTTGTTAACGACAAGTGTATTGTGTATGTGGTAAGTCCTAATAGCAAGCTCGTCTACGAAAAATCTAGTATGCTTTGTTCATACTGGAAGAAAATTTGTGAGAAATGAAGCGGTTGGTTTAATGTATGTTGGGGGAATTGTTAGATTATGAATTATCAAAGAAGGTTAAAGTTATGAAGAGTTGAAAATAATGGTAGCATCAATTGTTGAAAATGATAACAATAATGTTGTGATGAAGTTCACCTTGACATTTGATACAAGCATATTCGTGGACCTTGTAGATCATAAAGGAGCTGAACATTTAATTAAATTCAATCGAGAAAGTGGGCATGTATATATATGTAAATGAAGGTTGGAAACGTTGATACTCATATGGTCTCATATCCAACCATCATTTATTCAAGTTACAATATCTATGTAAATTATGTTTTCACTTGTATACAGCAACCTATGTAAAAATTGTATATGAAGTTATCATATTATGCTTAGGTTATTATCATTATTTTCACTGGTATGCACATGGTGTTGTCATTAGCAGCACATGCTGTTGTCATGACCAGTGCATGCTGATACTCATAAGGACCTGATGTTGTCAACACCAGCGCTGGTATCGTCAACACCAGCGCATGTTGTTGTCAACACTAGGGCATGATGTAATATCCACCGTTTTTCTGTAAATAAGCACAGAAGCCAAATTCATAGATATGAGAGAAGACAAAGCTCAGAAATAAAAGTACAGGAAGAGAAGATGCCAATGGAACAAAGAGACCTTGGTCAATTTAGTCCCAAGGCTCTGAAATTACTAAGAATGTAAGCCAAGAACATAAACGTCATTAAGTAAAAAGACCAAAGGCAATATGGTCATTAGATAAAAAGGGCTGAAAGTTCAGGCACGGAGTTCCGTGTGAATTCCAAAATTAAGTATACTTGCCCTAGAAGTAATATGAGGATGGGAAACCTTATAGGAAGGGACCCATATGCCGTTTAATAAAAGACCAAGGGCATAAAGGTCTTTCAGTATCAAAAGTAAGGGTAAAATAGTGATTTTGGAAAAAGTAGAGAAAGTAAAGGCAAAATGGTAATTATGAGAAAGTTGAAGGGCATTTTGGTCATTTGACAAAGGAAAAGTCAAAGTCAAAATTCAACCAGTTGATCAAAATATCAGAAAATTTACAGATGCCCAATGGATAGATCTCTACTTACGGATCCAGTGAATTATATAGTATTTAATAAAATTATTATCCAGTGTACAAATTAAGGCAAGTTTCCCGAAAATTAGGAAAAAGACCCGAAAAATAACCGAAAATCCCCGAAAAATAATTATTTCAAAAATTAATTTTGGAAAATCTAGAGGGTATTTTGGAAAAAGGAAAAGGGCTTGAGAATCAGTGAAAAATGTAGTATTTTTCAAGGCCCTAAAAGAAATTTGCTCTCCGATTGTTCCGTTTCAGGGATTTCGGACAGGATAGATTAATCCTGTAAAATTGAGATAATCAAAGGGTATTTTAGGGATAATAAATTTGATAGATGCAAGATGGAATTATGGAGATTAAATGAGAAAGAAAATATCTCCAGAAAAGTAGAAAAAGATTTACCGGAATAAAGTTAAGTTTACCGGTAAAAAGTGTAATCGGTTAAAGTAACCGAATGGGATCCAGTTTGGTTAATGTAACCAAAGCCCAAACAGATTTTTTACCCCTTAATGACAGCCATCATTACACCTTTATGAGGGCCACTAAGAAGCAAGCACATATTCCTAAGGTGGACCAATAATAGCCTTTAGATCACACTTAGATTGCAAGATGCAATCTTAGCCCTCCATCTCATTAAGCATGAATTATTAAACAATAAACTCCCTTATCTCTCTAGCCATTTGCACGACACAGCTCCGGCAGAAAAAGAGAAGCACAAGACGCCATTTTGCTGCAGCACAAGGAGAGAAAAGCTTGAGAGAAATCAAAGGTAAGGAAGCAATACACCTCAAGCTATATACCAATCTCTCCCTTGTGATCTCCTCTTCACTTTCCATGGTTTCAAATTTTTATTAGAACTCTCTTTTTCAAGATTGAACATTAGGGTTCTTGAGAGGGAAAGTGATAAAGAGGGGGATTTAGAGCCAAGAATCATATGGAAAACACTTCTT
>JANTPZ010116516.1:0-11484 GCA_025593235.1 Vachellia pachyceras
TGAACAGGGAGACTGACCGTGAACTAAAAGCATATTGCCTTGCATTTGATGATGAAAATGGTACAAGTTTTAATCTCTCATTAGTCAACTTGATTTTGGCTTTTGTTCATTCATCACATTCTGAATTTTTATCAGCGCATTTTTCCGATTGTTAATGTTTTCACTAGTTGTTTTATAGGTCCCAGTCCAGTTGCTGATGTCTCATCGTTGACACATTACGGAGAACCTTATGATGGAAACACACGATTCTTCAGGAGCACATTATTTGTCTCTGCTGTTAGATCCTGCTATGGAGAATCTTGCCTGCTTCACGGAGTAGAATGGATGCCACCTAAAGTGTGTTTGTTCTGCTCCTTCGTAGGATCTCAAATTTGTTATTTCTCTCACAAAACTAGGATATCTTTACAGCCGTTCTTTTTCTTTTCTTTTCTTTTCTTTTTGGACACTTTATCCTCAGAACTGACTACTGAGTGTGCTGGAGTAAACTTTGTCATTAAATCTTATATTTCGTATCTAGTAATATCTGTCATGTCTTATATTCAGGATCCTTTTATTTCACCAGGGCACTATCATTGTTTGTTTTTCAGGGTGGTGTTACTGAAGAGCAAATGCTTAAGTATATGGGGGCAAATACCAACTTGTCCCCATTGCAGGCCAAAAAACTTCTTGAGGTCTCTCTGGTCCCAACAATATATGTAGCATAATGTTTTTCTCATTATCCCTTCAGCCTCTGTATAATATCTTTATACCAACTTCTTTCCAGGATGAAGAGGTTGGTTTTGCTTATATAAGTCAGCGCGAGGCTCACCCATCTCTGTAAGCTTATTTGACCAACTTTGTTAATCTAAACTTTATGCTGTTCAGTTGTCTAGAGACACTGGTTTTTTCCTCTTGTAAGAAGGATGCATGACACATTGGAAACTGGAAATATCTCCATGGTTGATTTTTTAAAATGTAGTTTGAGGATCACCTAATCAATATACAATTACTGACCAGGTGTTTCAACTTCATTTAGTAAGGAAATGTTAGATGAGAGTAATGGATAATCAGTGGTATCTCTATTAGTTTTTTTAATGTTGAGGACCTTTATTGACTATATTTTGACAATTTGTTCTCTCGGTTAAAATTTTAAAGATAATTTTGGATTTTGTAAAGAATTTCAGTATGGATTATTCAACTGCTTGTGGATTTGTGACATATTCTGCTAACTTAAATCGCTATTTTTGTGAAGAATTATCATGATATGCTTGTCTGTGTGTGTGGCCATAAGGGTTATGTTTAAGATGATGGTTGAACATGCAAGTCTTCTCTGCAGCTACTCTTTAATTGGAATTAGGGAGCACATAAAAAAGCGGCCTCCACTTGCTACAACTGAAAAGGTTCAGCAGCTTGTAAAGGTGGGTTTAGTATTACTTATTTTGTAATTATATACATTGTCTTTTTTCTAATAAATTTGATCTTTCAATGAAGATTTTCAAAAAAGAATTACTCTGAAATTTCTTGTTTCATTTGTGGAGTCATGGTATGAGGTCAAAACATACATAGACATATGGCAATAGTTCTGCCTTTCAACTTCTGAAATAAAACCACCATAAAGGCAGTGAAATCCTTGGGTCTAAAGAAGGGGGAAATAGATGTTGATAATTGACAATAGATGACCTGATCAGACAACTATAAAAACAGAAAACTAAATCCATTATAAGACCTTATTACAATTGCATAAAATAAGAAATTAATCATTGTTTGACAGAAAATCACCAAAGGAAAGACTTGGGATTCGAGAGGGAATAGCTCTGCCATCAGTAGATTCCATAATTCATTTACAATCTCTATATGCCAACTTCATTGGCTAGAATTTTTATGTTTGCAACCCATGTTAGAGAAAACAGCTTTGCAATAAATTAGCACAGATGTTACGCCCAGATGAACGAAGTTGCAAATATGTAATTCTTCAATGAGTACAAAATAGTCCATTGAATGTAACAAGTTGTAAAGATTTAGTAGGAAAAAAGGGACTCTTACTTGATTTGATGTTGGAAATTAAAGATAGATAAAGGCTTTTTTGGCCTTTGAAATAATTGAGAACAGCACAGTACCATATGATGGGCTTGTTGATTGCTTGAAGGAAAGAAGATGTCATTAGACAATAGGCAAAGGAAAAGAGTAGAGAAAGTGAAGGGGAACAGACTATGTATTATTGAAAACTCAAGAATATTCCGTTCAAATCTTTGGCCTTTAAAACCATATTTCCCCTAATTACTAGTAGTCTGGACTCTGATGACAAGTGACTTGACTCACCTTACTTTTAGTGCACTACGGGAAACTCTTGATACTTAATAATTTCATCGATGATCCTTAATGAATATTACTTTGTCTGTATTGTAGTCCACCCTTAAAATTTCTTGATCGATGCAGTCTCTTGGAGTTGAAATATCTTCTAAATCAGGGACAATACTATTGTGGCAAGTTTAATTACCAGTTTCTTCATTGTCAGTTTATTTTAGATGGTATATAAACTCAATTTTACATTAAAATTTAGAAACTCTTTTCTTGATCCCTGTGACTTTCCTTAATATTCCTTAACAAACTTCTTACACCTTTTGGATTGTAGCCTACCCTTAAAATTTTTTCCATTGATGTAGTTTCCTGGGGTTGACGTACTTTCTAAATCAGGCACAGTACAAATACATCAAGTTCAGACACCAGTTTCTCCATTGTCAGCTCAATTTATAAAGAGCATATAAATAGTGGAAACTTGGTTTAAAATATTTAAAATTGGAAGTTAAAAATGATGGGCACTGGGTTGATCACGATAACATTTTGCATTTTAACTGAATTCTGACATCAGAAACTACAAATAGGAGAATTGGTATTTATAAACCAGAGGCAGACCTGATAATTTAACAAACCAAATGGGTGTAAAACGTGTTTTTCTTTCTGAAAAATCTCACCATTTGTCTGTATATTTGTTTATTTATAGATTTTTTTTTGCAACAGGCTCGTGGCAAGGAAGCGATTGTTGCTGGGTTTTATCATGAGGGTTATGAAGAGCCATTATTAATGCTCATGAAAAGAAGGGGTGTTCATTCTGGCTTGGTGGTGAAGGTTGGGATTTCATCTTTAATAAATCATGAATTGTGAGCATTTTCATAAATCAACTTTTTGTTGGACTATATAATCCATTTTATTCTTCTTTAACTCAAACTAAATTAATCATTTTAATATTTAAGTCAAAAGACCTTAGAAAAGAAGCCACTTCACATAGCTTGAGGATACTCAAATTGCAGGGTGAGGAAGGTGCCCTCTCAATGACAACGAGGTTGAGGTCAGTTAGCACAACCAGAGGACTTCCTGTGAACTATTGTTCAGGGTTCCGCTCTCTGAACATTCCATCTACATCCAAACTTGATGGTCTGTGTTTAGTTGTCATGTTCATTTTAAGGCTTGAAGTTCTAATCAATTAGAATGCCTGTAACCTGTTTGTATAATCTTTTTTCTTTTCCAGTTTTAAAAATGTATAAAACTTGATGATAAATTTTGCTACCTAAATAAACTAACTGCTTATTGATGCTCTTGGTCCACTCTTTATAACGGACTGATGTAGAACATTGATATTTATTATTGTAGGAGTGTCACGTCAAGGTTTTTCTCTTGAGGTCAATGCCCAAGACTATGGTTTTCAACCAACAGATACGCCAAGAACTGATAGATCGGTAAAGTACTTGAGATCCTTTGTGATTGGTGGCCCTCTTTCATTCTATTTTGTGCTTTCATCTGACATTTACTAGAATTTACCTTTATTTCATTTTCCCTAGCATCTAAATAGTTCTAATTTTTTGGGATGTGCCCAGAGAGACTTCGTTTTCTATTGCACTGCGTTTAAAATGTGCATTGCTTGCCAAGTTTTCTTCTTTGTTCCCTCTTCAAGTGATACAGTTGATGGTCATTTTCCTGGTCTTCAGATCAATTAACTGCATCTGATTGTTTATTTATCGACTGAATGTGTCATATGCTTCTTTGTTGCTCTAACTTGTAACCCATCCTCTGTTTGCATAAATCACACATAGCATTGTACTGGAGTGTTACTAGTTGTGACTGAAAAAGGTTATGCATAAACAGATGGTTTCCCTTTTTAAGCAATAATATAGTTCTGCGAGGGGTTCTCCAGTAATCTTTTTTGACAACCAGAAAGCATATATTTTGAAAGTTGCAACGTAGTTATTGTATCACATAACTAACAATGTGCCAGTGACAGCATTAACCCCTTGCACATTCATGCATTATTATTTTATTTAGAATATACGGAGCAGCCCAAGTAGTTGAGCCTTTTGACCAGTATACTTCCATTGAACGTGGGCTTTTGAGATACCTCTTAGACTGAATTTTAACTCGTAATGATGTACTTAATGCCAATGCAGCATTGTCTGCTATATCATTAGTGGTAGGATGTCTCCCATATTTGTATCCTGTATGCTAGCGATAAGTGTTAAAGCCATGGCTTCTAATCCTGCTCTATATTTAGGTCTCGAGGAACATTGAATTGGGTTTAGCAGCTCTTGATGGAGAAAAGGGACCAGCATATGATCGAATCATCCTTAACGCTGGTATGGTGGATCACTTGCTTGGAGCTGATGGGGCTGAAGACATATCTGTAGCCCTAGATAGAGCAAGAGAGGCCATTGACAGTGGTAATGCTCTTAAACGGCTCTTAAACTATATCAAGATTTCCCACAAAGTCAATTAAACAAGCACCGAGTGGCAGAGGTGCATGTCACTATTTTGAACCGTGTAACATTGTCCTGTAAGTATTAAAAACGTCGTACAGTCTTTTTTTTCTTTTTTGGGATAACTTCATTAAGTCAATTTTGGATATTCTCGTGTTAGTTGGTTCTTTCATGCAAAGACTTGAGTTTTTTTTTTTTTCAATTTCTTCCTGGATTTGTCAATACAGAATGAAGCATTGTTTTGATTTTTATATTGCGGGATTGAAATTTTGATATGTACTCACACTTCACCCTTGTTGTAATGGATCGTTTCCTGTGGTTTTAATTTCTTACAATTGTAGGCTTCATAGTAAATTTATGTTTTCACGTTCCATTGCTGTACTTTCAATGCGCCATATTCGAATGTCGCATAATTTTAGAGCACTTAATTGGGAAATTTTTGTCATCATGCCAATCAAACTCATGAGTAACAATGAGGATGTGAGGTGTACTAAAAGGGCTAGAAGGGTAAATTAAGTTAATCAACATGTGTTTTGAACACAAAAGAGTTTTCTTAAAAAAGTTAATAAAGAAAAACTTGTTCTCGATGCTTCGTTTGCATGGGTGACTGTTATGTGTCATTTTGTGTAATGGGTTGGATTTTATTTTGGTTTTCGTCTGATAAATCCGGCATGTAGTATTGCGTGGCAGATCAATCTGTTAGAGGGCCACCTCAGTTGGCTACTTTCCGTTATCTGTTAAGTTTGTTGCTTTCTGTTATTACGTCAGGATGTTAATAGCCTTATAAAGTAGGCTCAAGGTTGTAAGTAGGAGAATACAGAATAACAGAAGTGAACGATTCTCTCCCTCTTTCCCGCGTTCATCTGACTTGTACCAAATTGGTATGAGAATCACTCTCTGGCCATGGTGTCGGAAAAACACTCCTCGGATAAGCTCAATAACATAGAATGCCGTTTGGATTCTCTCTTTTCTAATTGGCCAATCTAGTATTAGAGTTAACAAATTCTGTTATCTTAACCAAGTAATGATACAGTGCTTGTTTGGGAACACCGTTTCCTAAACGGTGCACATAAGTCAAGACAAAATCATCTCGAAATCTATAAAAACTATCTTGAAATCCATAAAAACCATCTCAAAATCTATAAAACCATATCGAAATCCATAAAATCACTTCGGAAGTTGTGAACTCCTTTTTCCTAATGGATCCCAAACACACACAACTGTTAGTATGCATCGTGTATAGTCTAACTGAATGACCCTGCATATACAATATTCACGAATCACTGACACTTTATGGTCTAATTTGATTAATATAATTTAACTAATTAGAAGTATAATAGAAGTACTTAAATTGAAAGTTTCTTCAAGAGACGAGCTGTGAGAATTGCCCACATCTCTGTCACCATGTTATGATCAAATCTGATTTCCCTTGCAAAGTCTACGCTGGCAAAACATGCAAAAATTAATAAAATATGTGTGATTAAGTTACGTTTGAAGATACAACGTTATTAACAAATATTTTGCAGCCTCTCAGAGTAATTAATAAGTGACAATCCTAAGGGTTAAACTAAACAATTCTATAAAAATATAAGGTGATAAAAATGGTAGAAGGCAATTTAACTCAACAAGAGACAAAATTAACGGAAGATAAGTGACTAATAGGTACATCATGGAAACCAACAGATATATCTTCTTGTCTCTTATTGTCTTTCATCAACGTCACATGAATTATCAAAACTTTTTTTGGCAAGTTCTTTGTATTCAAATTTCTTTTTTTTTTTATAACAAGCCCGTAATTAAATTATGATGAATTCATTGATACTGCAAATAATGTTCCAGGGAGTTTTGAAAAGAGATTTGTTCATTTATTAAAATTCTATTAAAAAAGTGATATTTTAAAATTCTAAAATTTGAAAAATGTCGATCAAGTAGAAATTCTAGAAATTAAGTTGAAAGTCCCAAGAGACCAAGTTGAATCAATTTCAATTAATCATCTGTCATCTTTTTTCTAATTTTTAAAATTGTGGATGTTAAGCTGAAACAGAATATATATTCACAATGGAAATTTTGAAAGAAATTCCCATTGTGATTTTTAAAAATTTCAACTTGTATGTCAATATAGACATTTTAAAAGACAGTCATAATAGTAATAATGAACGAAAGCTCTTTATTGACATTTTAAAATCTGTCTTCCAACCAAAAATGTCATTTTAATAAGATGTGAACCAAAACTAACACGTATCTAGACATAATCATTCAATGCCTTTATTTGGCAAAGCGATTGAACACCCCAAAAACACATTCAACAGTATTTTTTCGTAAAACAAAATAATCCCCTTCACACATTTACTTAATAATACTTCTTCATCGTTTTCTCAAACGGACTCGTTGCTACAATTGTAAGGAAAGTCTAAAAGTCCAGTTAATTGGACACAACTTATCCAATGAAAATTCAACCCAATTTGACTATTAAAATTTGCGAGAAATTTGCAATTAGGTTCTAAATAAGAGAATTAATGAATAAAAGGTCATAAAGATTCATAAAATTACTATAAGGTTACAGGAGTAGCCACTCATGTTATTAACAACCTTACTATCCTTCATTAACAACCTCAACAGCTACTACTGAAACTTTATAGTAATTTTGTGAATATTTGAAACTTTATTATTCATTAATTCTCCTAGGATTGAATGTAAATTTCCCTAAATTTTCTTTCTAAAGAATTTACAAATAAGAGCGGTTCTGATTAAATTGTTGTAACAAGGATTTTTTTTTTTGTATAACAAGGGTTGGGCCAAAAAAAATTCTACCACAAACAAAACCCAATAATTCTCCGAATAGGTGGATTGCTTCTCAAGGAGACATATGACTATAGGTATTAAGTGAGGATTAAGTGAAATGGGGTATTAATCTCTTATAATGTGATGAACCAATGTTTGTAAAGGTATGCATTTGGTGTCGTTTGATTTTCAGTAAATGCCGAAAAACTGAATTGTCCATATTTTTATAATCTAATCAAAATCAAAAAGGAAAAAAATAACCTAACCTAAATAATTGAATTGCTTTGGTTTGGTTAGGGGGGAACTGAATTTTTTTGGAATATTGTGATTTAAGCAAGAGTGTTACTGCCAAACTAGTGAATCAACATAAACTTCTAGTTCTTATAAAGAGTATTAAATTTAAACTTTTGGTTCTCATCAAAAGCAAATCAATACAAGTTGTTAGTAACAAATCAAGCAAAAGAATAGTGAGGAGGGAGACGAGAACTTAAAAGAGAGAGAGAAACAAGATGGGAGGCTGAAAAGGAGAGTGAATTTTGGGTTAATATCATTTTTTATTCCTTAAGCTTACATGAATTTTGGTTTTGGTCATTCATTTTTCAAACCCATGATTTTGGTCCTTATAGTTTTATAAGGACTTAGATGTTTAATGGTATTAATTAACGTGGTTAAATAAAAAGACCAAAAACCAAAATTCATTACAAATGTAGAGATTAAAACCAAAATTTATCAAAAATACAGGCACAAAAAAATTTTAATTTTAGTCCTTATACTTTTAACAACTTTTAGTTTTTATCCCTACACTTAATGATGATAATTAACATCATTAAGTATTCAAGTTTTTATGAAATTATAAAGACATGAACCATAAATTTAAAAGTTGAAGAACTAAAAATTATATTAACCTCTGAAATTTTTTTTAGAGGTATAGTATTTTAAATGTGAATTACGCCATAGACTTTTTTTTTAAAAAAAAGAATTATTGTTGGACTTAGATTTGGACTTTTAGGTCCATCATTTTATATCTTTAATTTTTGTTTTAACCAATATGTTTTTACAATAACCGAAACTAAAACTAAACAACAAATAGTTACCAAACAAAAATAGAATTGAAAACCAAAAGGACTAATGTGAGTTTGATTTGATTATGTTTTTGGTTTACTCATCTAAATATTTGAATCCCTATTAAATATGTACCTATATTTAATATCCAAGAGTGCTTCGAATATAATTGCGGAGAATGTGTGCTCTTATAAGAAAAGAACAGTGAAGCTACTTCCTGCCATCACAAGAAAATCTGGAAACTTGGGTTTTATTAAAAAAAACAGAGTAGAATAGGGATTCATGAAAAACTTTACTTAAGTTGGAATTACAGTGAACACAAGGTTGTTGTTTTTAGTGACTTGTAGAAATATCGCAACTCATTAATAGGGATTGTTGGGATTTGAAAGGTAGGCCCTTAGAGAGTTTGGTAGGAAGCTTGAATAAAAAAGGAGGAATTTTAATAAAAAGAAACTTTAATTTGAAACAGAAGAGATTAAATACACTAATTTTTATATTTCTCTCACACACTCAAGTTCCTCACTCATACACTTTACCTTATTCTCTCAACTCTCTCACTTCTACTCAATTCTCTCAACTCACTTCTACTCAAACTCACCTACACACATCTATTTATACTCTTCCACCTCCTTAACGAACGGTGGAGATCATTTCGATCCTACGGCTTATATGTTGCATCTAGAGAATTCTATACAAACTTAGAAATATCCTACATGTTCTATATCTTTCTGCACTATTCTAGACTAGTCCCCATAAGCTTCCACAATCTTCCAGAAGCTTCCAGGGGTTTCTACAATATTCCAAAATCTTCCATGAGCTTCCATAATATTCCGGAATATTCCAAAACATTCCAGGGAGAGAGAGAGTTGTTGATTATTTAATACTCCCCCTCAACAACTACTCTCTTGATCTTTTATCATTCCGCATTGCTTTATAAAAGCTTTAACCTTCGCTCCCCCAAGTGATTTAGTGAACACATCTGCCACCAATCTTGTCTTGCACATGTCAATTGACCTATTAGGCTTTGTCTTGAGCTTATAAACCCATTTGCATAATATGTGTTTTATATGTTCCACGTTGGGCACCAACTCCCATGTCTCATTTTGCTTTAGAGCATGGATTTCTTCTTCCATGGCTTGCCTCCACTTCTTATGCTTTACAACATCTTCATATGTACTTGGCTCTCGAACATTTTCAACTAAAGCTGCATTAGAATATTTGGGATTTGATTTACGTACCCGTGTTGATTTTCGTAGTGGCTGTATTTGATCTTCTTCTTCATCTTCTTCATGTTAACTTGTCTCCTCCTTATTTGGGAATGAGTGATACACTCTTGTATGCCATGGCCTTTTAGCTTTAGGATGCTTTGGTGAATCTTGATCTTCTTCTGTAGACTGCTGGTTCTTAGTCCCTTGTTGTTCTTGCACATTCACTTTTAATTCTTCTTCTGATTCTTAAGAATTTGGTATACTAACCTCCTAAGATGACCACCATGAAGATACTTCATCAAATACCACATTCCTTGAGACGTAACAACACCCAATTATAGGATCACAACACCTCCATCCTTTCTGTTCATTATCATAACCCACGAATATGCATCGCATTGCCTTCTTCTCAAACTTGCTTTGTTGATTATCAGGAACAAACGTATAGCATACACATCCGAATAATCGAAAATGACTTACCGTGGGCTTAGTCTTCCATAACTTCTCAAATGGTGAAATAAACTTGAGTCTTGCTTGAGGGAGTTTGTTTGTCACATAAACAACAGTCTTCATGCATTCTGCCTAGAATCTTGCTGGTACATTTTTAGTATGAAGCATGCTCCTGCATGTTGTGACACCTCCTATTTTTCCCCTATTTCCTTATTATATATCACTTATGAATCACTCTTGGGCCTTAGATATCAAAAATTTGTCCAAAATTGTGAACTAGAAATTTTCAAAACGGAAATGACGCTGGTACTGTTCACAGTACCATTTTCCAGTTTTCTGACCCAACTTTGAAAAATCGTAATTAATTCTAGAAAAATCAAAACTGAGTGATTTCAATTTCTAAATTTTTCTTATTAAGTTAAATATAGGGGAAAAATACTCATGGGTTTCAATTCTTGCCCATTTGATACAGTTTATTCAAAAACCATATGCTGTCCGAAATGGTTCAGTCCAGTTTTCCAGATTTTACTTCAATATTTGAAAAATCATATCTCTCAAAATACACATCCAAATTTCGCAAACTGTATATCATTTTAAAGCTTAGGATGTGTAGTTTCTGACTGGAAAATTTCAGCCCATTTGGAGCTCGTTTTCTATTTTTAACGGCAGCTTGAAACAGATTCATTTTCAGGGCCTTTGGAACCCCTTTAGCTTTGAAAACCAATTTTCTTAAAAATTCATCAAAACCTCTTTTTGGTTCCTTACTTGCCTCTAATATGCATGATCATTCCCTTATCCTTCCTTGTTAGTTTTAGTCCATTTTTAGGCATGCATCATCACACATTCACATAGTACCTTGAGTGGAGGTTTAGGTTACAACATAACAACAACTTCAAGAAAGCTAATAACTCAAATATTTACACAAAACCATGCGAGCAAAACATCATCTTCAAGCATCAATAATCTTTTCCTTACCCTTACTTGAGCTTTCACCTACATGGTTAGTGGGTGGGGGATGAGATTTAGGAATCCCAATAGCAAAACCACATAATCATAACATAGTGAATGTGCATACATGACTTTATGGCATGTGTATGAACATCTAAACATGTGACACATAAACTTTACTTGAATATGCATATGACCATAGCACAAAAGTCACATTTCATACATAAAGCATGCACCTTTCTCATCACAAAAGTTCATGTAACATTCACAAATCATTTTCATAAACATAAAAGGAGATTAGTAGTTTTGCT
>JANTPZ010116518.1:0-10495 GCA_025593235.1 Vachellia pachyceras
ACAGGAGTAGATGGTAAAGTAGAACCCCTGAATTCATCCGGAAAATTAACTAGGCCGCCTTGGGCAGCAATCTTGTCACAGTATGCAACCAGCGCTGGATCCATCTGCGAGTGCATTCGATGAACCTAAAAATTACGAGGCAAGAGGAGATAAGGGCCAACTTTCTAGGCACCAATATGCACGAAAACTTTAATATGAAACCAAACACACAAAAGTCCACATACTGCATCACGGAGCTTACAAGCTCTACTAACAATCCTTGAACCATTGTAGTCCTCTCCATTATAAGTCTGGGTTGGGGACAACAAAATGGAATTAAAGGCTTGCTCACACGTTAAAAGAAAATAGATATTCCACCGCTAAGAAACACTGATAGCACCTAGCTACAGAATTACACAATGCATTTTCATAATAGCTAGACAAATGGATATTTATTTGGAATCTAAGGCATAGGACACACCTTAGCATTGGAAATAATAAGATCAATGTCCTGTAAGAATGTCGAATATGTAATATAGTGGCCATTATCAACATGCTACAGTATGCTAGCCATGTCCATCGGGTTTTGAATGATTGTACGATAGTTAGGTGCATCTTCATCAAATACCGGATAATGGAAGGCAATAAACCGTTTGTCAAATAGTATCATGTACTACATAAATAAAAATAAAATGAGAGAATTAAATAGATCCAGTCTTTTTGTCATAAAGAGTTCAACGTGCCAAACTGCCTCTCTGAATAAATACTAGGAGAATATTTATTTCTTAAATTATTTTATAATAAAAATTCTTTTGGATTGTTAGCCATCTTTCTCCATCTCTCATGTTCTTTCCTTTTCTTCCCTCCTCTTGTTATTTTTCTAGATCTCCCATGTTCTTATTCTGGCTTTGGTCCTAACTCAACACCTTAACAAGCAATAATCATTTCAATAGACATTAAGCATTCAAAATCATTAATATTTCTCATAGTACTAAGAGATTCAAAGGGAAACAAAGCTAATAACCAACATGATTTGCGCCTACTGCATTACGGTTTATCATAGTTTGTGCTTAATGTAATAAACCTTGTTAGACATAAACACACTACATGTTGACGTACCGGTTGCAGACATCTCTAAGGCATATTCGCAATCTGCGAAGGGCATGCTGCTCAGCTTCAACTATTGCTTTGAGCTCAGATACCTTCAGACCACCTGCTAACTTTGGCGCCTTGGGAAGTTCAGGAAGGGAATCTATTTCCTGGGATTTTTTGCTCGTTCTTTCCAATGAGATTGATAAAGCGGCATCAATCAAACAATTAAAAAATGATGTTCTATCTTCAGTAGATGGTAATCTCACGTTGTAGCTGTCCAAATAAGAAAAAAGAACAATGCGAATAAATGACCAAAAATTAAAGTGTAGTCAAGAAGGATCATTTTAATATGTTATATTAGGAAATTAAGGGCTTGTTTAAATTAGCATTTGCAGAAGTGATTTTTTATTTTAACTGACTTTTGTAAACTAAAGATGGAGCAAAAATCAATTAGTCTAATGTGATTTATGTTTGAATAGGATTTTATAAAAAAGTCAGCTTGATAGAACAAATTTTTTGTTTGCAAGACATAATTGAAAAGTGGGCTTAGATGTAATATGACAGAATAGGATGAGTTTTATGATAGATATGCTATATATAATTTAACAAATTTAAGAAAAATATTAAAATTAAAATTTTAAAAATAAATAGTTAATGTATTATTAGAAAAAAAATTGCAACAACTAAACCATTTAATTAGATGTAATCTACAAATAAAAAATAAAAAAACATATGTTAAAAATTATTTTCACTCGAGACATAAAAAACAAATAACTACTGGTAGTGAAAATTAACAGAAACGGAAGAATAAAATAAGGACAAAATTATCTTCTGATGGGCAAGTGAATAAGGACAGAAGCGCAAGGGACAAAAAAAGGACAGAGCGGATGCAAGGTGAAGGCATAAGCAACAAAAATGGACTTCATCCCCTCATGACTTTTGGGGGAGATGCACTTGTTGATAAAAGCCCTCCCAAACATAAAAATATGGCCCAAAGTGCCTTTTGGAAGCAGAAGTCACCTTTAAGTCCCCCCTAACATCACACCAAACAGCCTAACATTTTTAAGAAAAGTAAGCTTTTATCCTTTTCACTTAAAAAAATTAAAATATTAATCGGACTGGCTAAAGATACAAATTTTTCATAAAAATGTATTGGAAATATAAACATTTCCAATGCTCACAATTTTAGCCTGCTTAGTCCTATATAACACAAGCAGCCGATGATAGTACCAGACAATGCGCTGGATATTTCTAACCTATAATTTTATATAATATTATATCAAGAAAAATAATGATGGAATAGTAGCCAGATAACATTTCAACAAAAACCTACTTTGTATCCAAAAAGTCAGATTTCCTACCCCCATGACTTATCTAGTAAATAGGTCAATTAAAACAAACATCCAAAAAGAAAAGAGGCATTTCCAGTTCATGAATTCCATTGTCAACTTGCACCACATCATTCAAGACAAATTTACTGCATATGGCCTAAGTGTTAATATATAGAATTAAAAAAAAAACTCTTGGTATTGAAATCAAGTATCAAATAGTTCTAAATTAGATTAAACATACACTGAACGGGAAGGAAACAATGAAGGAGGAACTTCATCAACTTCATCATGCAGCACTGATGATGTTCCAAGTAATAAAATCAGGATGTCAGAAGGCAATTCTTCTAGTAAAGTAAGGAGAACAGCCCTGAGCTGTTCATGTGCCTGCATTATTATTAAATTAATCAAGGTCAAGGAGCATCAAAGATATAGTGCAGCTGCTAAAGGACAATTGTGTACTTCTTCTAGTATTTTCTACAAGTTTTCCAATACAAAGGTGAAAAGTTGAAGTTCATTTTACAACTCAGCACCATATGAATTGGTCTTTCAAAAAATTTCCTTCTTTTTGCAGGAGGGCCTAGTAGAAATCACCTAAAAAACTTTACTTACTATATTTGGAAAACCTCCATAAATAAAACAAAATTTGGGCAAAGAAATTCAGTTAATTTAATTAACATGCATTTTTAAGTTAACTAAGATTTGCACTTACAGTTTCCCACCAAACATTGAATTGTGGTAAATAGAGAATAGACGGGGTTGTTCTTCTAGCTTCACCAAATATATGCACTAAAGCCTCCTCCGGCGTCTTAGCACTAGGATCTGACAGGAGAGATGTAAGTCCTAATGAATGAACAGGAAATTTTTCCAGTTCATGTAAAACTGCAGGCCCAAGATGGTCCTGTTAAACTAGAGTAGTAAGTATATTTAGTTTTCAGTTGTTGTGCTTTCAAAGTTTTCATAATGTAACAAGGTTCCAAGATAATTACCAGCCTAGTACCTTCACCACCACAAAGTAGAAGCCTCGGTCTATAGAACAGTGGAATGGCAAAACCATAGGAAAGCATAGAAAGTTTTGACAATTCTGATGCAACAGTAACTGGAGGAAAAATATCAGATATAATTTTCATGGCTTCCTCGAGATGTCATTGTAGGCATGGTGAACAACTAGAGACAATGGCCTAGAGTGTACAATCGCACCCCTATGAGCAGCAGGAGTTATTGTTGACATTGCTTCAATAAAGTGATACTTTTCTACCTTGACTGAATCGACATCTATTAAGAATTTGTCATCGCTCATATAAACCTGTGGATATTTTTCACGAAAAGCACGAATGGCAGCTTCAGTACAGAGAGCTTTTAGGTCAGCACCACAATGTCCAACACAACTAGCAGCAAGCTCCACTTTCAGTTCCTTAGAAGGATGATGCTTCCACTTACGAGTATGAATGTCCAATATTTCAGCACGTGCCTCACAACTGGGCAAGGGAAAGTTGAATTCACGATCAAATCTACCCGATCGACGCAAGGCCCCATCAATAGCATCAATCCTATTGGTGGCTCCTATTAAAACAACTTGTCCACGAGAATCAAGACCATCCATCAAAGCAAGCAGAGTGGACACAATAGAATTGTGAATATGCTCTTGCTTGCTATACCTCACAGGAGTAAGCCCATCTATTTTTTATCAAAGAAAATAATAGAAGGTTGGTTCTTTTGTGCTTCCTCAAAGAGAAACTTCAATTGTCTTTCAGCCTCACCAACCCACTTGCTTAGTACATCTGCTCCCTTACGCATGTAAAAGCTAACCTTCTAACCAGCTTTTGATGCAGCACAAGCTAAAGCTCTTGTAATTAGTGTTTTGCCTGTGCCAGGGGGCCCACATAACAACACCCCCTAGGTGGGGTGATATGATAACTTGCAAAGAAATCTGGATACAATAACGGAAAGAAAATCATTTCCTTCAGAGCATCAATATATTCAGAGAGCCCACCTATGTCATCAAAACTAACACTGTCATCAACCTGTAATGGTTGAATATCTGCGCCTCCTTTAGAGCTTGGTCCAACAGATTGAATCCCAAAAGTCAATGTAGCTAAAGCATCACCTTGATGACCTCAACCTGATGCTGCAAGATTCAATCCACATGCCGTTGTTCCATGCATGTCAAGTCCATCAAAAAGCCAAGGTGGGTCAGACCTACTGGCACCTCGACCCCATGGAATAGCAAGGCCTTGATCCAATTCATCCACAAGAATAGTGTCATCAGAATCTTCAAGTCTTACTAAACGATCCCACTTGTGAACCCTTGATCCACCCTTCCTAACATCCCTGCCAACCTTAGTGCCCATACCTTGATGCAAAACTCTATAGGGTGACCTTGGTTGGGCCTTCCCTTCTTCCATTGAGAATCTGCGAACATCTGTACGATTCCGAAGATCATAGCGCCTTCTTCCATCCTGCTCTTCTTCACCATCTTCATCATCACTATCTTTATCTCCTTCATCCTCATCCTCATCATCGCCTTCATCTTCACCCTCAGCATCGCCTTCAATCTCATTCTGACCATCATCTGCATCATTTTCCTCCAAATCATTCCCATTTTCTATTTCATCCTGTCCAGCCTTCTCTTCCGAAAAATCTTGCTCATCATCTGATTCTACATTTAAGGGCTCTCTTACAACAGCCTTCGAACAATGAGGCCACAGACCTTCACGCTGAGCGTTTGATTTAGTTTCCACCGCTTTTTTGTGCTTGTGAGACCTCAACTCATCCTGACTCACACTTTCATCAATCTACTTTCTTGGTTGTTGATATGTGGGCCTCTGGAACAAGTTCTCATAAACGCAGCCCCAATCATGTAGAATCTAAGCATACCATCCAATCTTTTATAGCTAAAAGATATAGAACTCACCATCAAGTCTTCATCCTCAGCTCTAGAACTGTCAGTGAAGCCTTCAAGATTTACAGAAATCCTTCTCTTCCTAGTTGAGCGTCAAAGATTGGTAGCTGCAGACTGAGAATAAAAGAAATAACGACACATTCTAAAAATTTTAAAACATATAATTAAAAGTAAACTATCATCATTTGACCAATTTCAGACAATAGCATATCTCTGTGCAATCAAAAGAAGAATTAAAGGATTGTAAAATTGGGCCAACAAAATAAATTAGTGTACCCACATTTGTATTTAGCTATCTTAAGCCTATCATAAAGTCAATCATTTAATTAAAAAATGTTGCATTGTTATGATCACTAAAAGTTTCAGCTTAAAATAGAAAAACAAAGCAACTTTATTATCATATCCACTGAAGCAGAAGGTCGACTGTGTTACTGTATGTCAAACAACTTCCATAACTGCTGCAATTTGGTTGATTGTGCATAATACACAAACAATAAAATACAAAATCCAAATTTCCACCATGCTGACAAGGCAATCTTTTGCAGGATATCTCACATGAACTCATGATCAACATTCACTCGTCTGATTCTCCTCAAAAGACTAATCAAAATTGTTCAACAACATTGCAGTTTCAAAGTACGGTCGGCCATAATAAAAATATATGGAAAAGGAACAATCATTATTTACTTATTATAAAACATATGAAGTGCAAAGAAAGACAGAAAAATCATTCTAAAAGTCAAACGATAGAAAAATAAAAGAAATAATACATTAAATCATCAAAGCTCTTTAACCCTTGTAAATCAAGAGATGCCTCCAAGAAACCCATGATGGAAAAAAAAAAGCACAAGGAAATCAGAAACCCTAAAAGGTGTTAAGGGAGGACATTTCATGCAAGACAGGCATCTATACACAGTCACAAAGAGAATAAGCTTCCAAAGAGTTTAAACTTCCTGCTATCAAAACATCTAAAATAGATAAAACTTGGTCCTAAAAAAAGGACAGAAAAATAACTGCTATTTAAAAATCCAACAAATTCAATTTTCAAGCTGACCTAAATGCACACTGTAATGATAGACAGTTACTCTTCAAGTAGTTAGCAGTATACATTCTGCAATTCAATTTTTACAACACATACCAACTCTTAGGGCCACCCATACATATCACAAATCAAACCACAAGTAGGCTTAAATCATGCATTCCATGACTGGATGGCCCTCATGCTTACAAAATTGAATCATATAAACCACAGCTTTTTAATCCCTTCACCCCAGAAACAAAAAGAAGAGAAAAGAGGAAAAAAGAAGAACTGATGCATTGTGAATAAAATGCTGCACAAATGATCGAAAAGTAGAAAGCCAACAACATTCAAGCACTGCAACCTACAGTCAGATGATGAGGAACAAAAGAAAAAAACAAGGCTTCCTGACAAATAAAGTTTAGTGTTTCGAAGCTTTTCCATCTTTAAGGTTCCAAGAAAGATGGCAACCGAAAAGGTATATAAGATATAGGGCCCTCAACGCATAGCTGATGGCATAGAAAAAGACAGAAAACCATTATTGAACCCTTTTAATCTATAATACGTGCATAGCTTACTTTGTATGGCATCTGTGAATGAAGAACATTCAACAGTCAAATGAGCATGCGAAGAGGTAAATGCATAAGTCAAAAACCCAAATGCTAATGAATAAAGAAATTTAAGAATCAATCTATCAATATAATTCACATATAGACTACTTCCTGTATAGATGATAAAACATACCCATGCAAATCAAATCATCCAAAGCATTTTTGCCTTTTAAGCCTATTCAAATTTAAATTTTATATACATACATTAGAAGCATTTGAATCATGTGCTGGCTGATCCCTTGGCCGAAGCATCTTGGCAATTTTTGAAGTTGTGGTCCTTGTCTTATTCTTGCCTTTCCTGGCGTGCTTTGAGTTGTAATACAATTACGGTCGACCATAAATGTTTGGCCTCATCTTGATCCTATCACTTGTGCGGACTGATCTGGAACCAAGTCCATCACCTTGGTTAGACCGTTTTGGATACATTGGTGGGTGCTAACTTCTGTTATCATAAATGTCCACATATATAGGTTAGATGAACCCAAAGATATTAGTAGATTCTACATTACTCAAAATCCACATATGACTAAGCTGGTCTAATTCTAATAAGCATAACCATGAAAAGTTAAGTTTTATGGAAGTCAGCCATGCTTGTTATTTGGAATGGAATGCGAAAATATCCAACACAATAAATAACGATGATGCAGAGAAAGTTCTGCAGAATAACAGAAAACTAGTTTCCAATAGCAAAATCTCACCAGACGAAGGAGCAGAAAAGATGCTTACACCAGCAAAATCGAGGCAAAAGCGAGTTATACAAGTAGCAAGAGAGTTGTCCAGATGAGCAGAAAATGGAATATCACCTCATCGGTGATAGGTTCGTCTCTCAGGCGCCTCCAGTCCCCACAGCAACGCTTCTCGGCTTGTCAGAGGAAACTTCTCGACAGCTCTGGTTTGGGTAAAGTCGAATAGATCGACGAAAGAGAGATGGGTTTGGTGAGGAAATTTTAGACTCGTCGACAGCAACGCTCCTCGGCTTGTCCAGATGGCCTTATAGCTCTTGTTTGTGATGACATAAAAAATCCATCTGCATTGTGTCACGGTTCACTCTAGAGAACCCTAGAACTCTCTAGAGTTCTCTTGTATACACTTAGCCCTTCTAGAATTCTCCACACATTTTTCACATGTTAGAATTCAATGTGTAAATATCTAGATATTTTAGGAGAGAATTCTGGAAGGTGAATAGGAGCCGTAGGATCGAATCGATCTCCACTTTCCATTGAGGAGGTGGAGTAGTATAAATATCCCCCAAGGGGGCCATTTGTAACCATCAAGCATTTGAGCAATATACAAGCATTCTCCCAAGTTCTTCATCTCTCTCTAGTTTCTCTCTCTCTAGACTTCCTTAGTTCTCAAACTAAGTTAAGTCTTTGGAAGGCTTACTAGCAGGTTCTAGAGCTTGAGTCGAGCAAAGCTTGCTAGGCCGCACGGTGCTTCATCAAGTAAATACTAAGCCCGTGACAATTGGTATCAATTTCTTTGGTCAATACGTGATAAAGAAGATTGTAATTAATGCATTAAGTTTGTTTTAGATTGAAAGGATTTTCCAACTTTAATGTGATTTTGAATGCAAGAAAAAATATAAACCGCCACGTTTAAACATTAATTAATGGGTATTAGTTATAATTTCCACCTTGGTTAAACTAGAAAGAACGTACAGGTTCAGATTATAGTATAGGAAAGAAATGAGTATGTGATGACAAATAATATTAAAATATATGAGCGCCCGTGTATTCTATATGCATGTTATATTATGATATAGGTTACAGCTATCATCAACCTATACACTAAAATCAATTCCAGCTCACCGCATCTCGGCTAAACATCAGCTACAGACCTAGAATACTGTTCATAAGGAGTTCCTCGACTGTGAAGGGTGGCTTATTTCGGGCTCCGTGCTCCTAAGAGATAAACGGTTTACTTGATTCTGCATCATTTTCAGAAAAAAAGGGATGTCTTGGCTTTTCAACTTGAATGGCTCAGTACAGTATTTCATTAATGCAGCACGTTTCCACACACCTAGGAGACTGATGCCTATATATAGGTTGTGAGCTGTGAGTTGTCATCATCATTCCTACATATTATAATCCTTTTAACTCTTCCTTCGTCTACGCAGTGTCACGGGGCCATTACTTTCTCCCCCAAAAGAGCTCTCATGAGGGCGTGCAGCGCGCCCGTTTATATAGACCAGCACCCTCCCGAGACTCTCCGATGTGGGACTTTGACATTCTCCCCCAGCCAACCCGCGAACGACCTCACCGCAGGGCCCACCGGCAACCTAGTCATCATCCGAAGGGTCCACCAGAGACCGAAGGCTCAGGGCTGGCTCTGATACCACTTGTCACGGGGCCATTACTTTCTCCCCCAAAAGAGCTCTCATGAGGACTTGCAGCGCGCCCGCTTATATAGCCCAGCACCCTTCCGAGCCTCTCTGATGTGGGACTTTGACAGCAAGCATGTGTGGAAGAAGAATTTGGAATGTCATTGGAGGAACTAAAATAATAAAAGAATTACTGGGTTACCAACTTTTATATTGAGCAATTAATCTATGGCTAATATTTTTTAGTAATATCAGAAATAATAAAAAGTTATATAAATATGTTGGTCAGCCTTTAGATTATCAATTGTTTCATCCCACAAAGAAATATTTAGCTTATATTCATATGTACCTTTTAAGACCTTCAGACACTCGCTTTTTTAAAAGTTATATAAATTCGTTGGTCAGCCTTTAAATTATCAATTATCTGTTTAATTATCGTTTCAAGAACATATTCATAATTAGATGTAGAATTATAAATATGAACACTTTTAACATATAAAGTATAATAGAGTTAAATAGTTTTGTGCTTTTTAAATATAGAAATTAAAATTATTACTTTACATCCTTTTTGAGAATTAAACAATCAATCAGCATATTCAACTCCTTGGCATCCTTACACATTAATTCAGCATGAGATATTAGTACCCAATCAGCAAGATTGGGTATATAGCCCTAAAAACTTAACATCAGTACAAATAAACTGAACAAAAATCCAAAGATGCTAGCTTTATCCGACGAACCTTTCTAATTAATGCCTACTATTTATACTTTTTAAATATAAAAAATAAACCAATTCTCCACGTGTCACAAAAACATATATTAAAGCCATGAGGGGATAATTTTTTCTCTATATCAACTAAATGTGTGACACTCCTTAATCTTTACCTTTAGATTCATTAAATATCTATTTGGAAGCATCTTTAGGCCTTTAGTGACTTAGAGTAACCAAAGAGTGAAAAATAAAATTTTCAAGTTTAAGGTTACTATTTACGTCACTATTCACAGCATTTTGGGTCAACTTTGAAAATTCATAACTAATTGTAGAAAAATCGAAATTGAGTGCTTCCAGTTTCTATTTGAAGCTTGTAAGTTCCTTTATAAGGGAAAAATACTCATTGAGTCATTTACTTTCCCAAATGATACATTTTAATTCGTGAAAAAGTACTGTTCATTTGGTCATTTTTCTATTTTCCCAGGTTTTTCAGTGATTTTCTTCAATCTTTGGAACATCATAACTTTCTGTAC